>CAKNEU010000084.1:0-135579 GCA_930272665.1 Mariannaea elegans
TATATATTTTAAAAATTAAATTAATTACTATTAAAATAGCTTTTTAATATTAATATATAATATTATTAATTAATTTATATAAAAAATATAAATAATAATATATAAAGTAATCCTCTTATACAAAAAGAATAAGTTACTTAAAGCTATAAATAAAATACTTAATAAACACTAAAGGGCTAAGAAAATGCATATACAGCAAGAAGGAGCCCTTACTATAAGGAATGCTTATAATATTCTAGCTTAGATGGATATTAATCAATAGGTAGCTTAAGAATTACAACAAAATGGTAATCGATTAAGGCAGGCTGTAGTAAGCGTTCGGCAATGTGGAACTTGCAGGAAGCCAGGTCATAATGCAAGAACCTGCTCAAAAGATATAGATTTATCTAGAGAATCTAGTTCTAATTACTCTGAATATATTTTTTGGGTTGTGGTGCTATAATTAAGCGATAAAGGTTGAAGGGTGGGAGGAAGTGTACAACTCGCTTGTCTATACAACTCGCTTGTGAACCACGTTAGTATAATAACTAACTTTTCTACCTTACTTAAATTTATAAGGATGTACCTTATATATTGATGTGTGGTGCAATTCTAGCACATTGTGTTAGACTTGGTTGATCTTTTTGGGTTTTGCCTAAGGGGTCTATTGCACGGGAAGTCACACCACTCTAACTGTTACAAAATGCAAGCAATCCTATATAATTTTATGGTCCTTTTTCGCAAGATAAATAACATATTGCTTCTCTACCTTCATAAGCTTCTACAGCTATCCTAATCTCTTTTAAATTGACCATATTATACAGAGTATTGCACTACTGCGAGGTGTATTAAACTATTAGGCGACCTATATTGGACTCAGGTGCAACAGCGCGTTAAGACAGCCCATCATCTAACCTTGCTAAAATAGCTGCTTTCTCATAAAAATATTGGCGATTTCCGGTCATTTCAACACTAAAATGGGACCCCAATGATATCTTAACCGAAAATTATTGAAGACTAAAGAAGGGAGGGTGGTCAGAGACTCGATTTCGCGTTAGGGTGGGGTGGCCCAAGACTTTTGACCCTCACTGTACACAGTAACCAGCGCCCAATTCTCATCAAGGTGCTACCCCTGTAGCGTCCACTCTTCGGTAGACAAGAGTTGTCAGTTCGAACCCCCTAAATGAGTTGTAATTCAGACCTAGGCGCATATGCAAAACCCGGGCCCCTTGCAAACCCGCAAACTATAAGCTCAGTCTTCTGGGTACGTTATCGCTTGAATACCCTTACTACTACTACTTAAAGTGGGTGGCAATAAGTCTTAGCCCCCTGTCAGGTAACATGTAAGAGGCCAAGCTACATAGGGGTTAGCTTTCTGCTGCCGCTCTTACCGCTATTCCTTCCAAAACAACAACAACAACAACAACAACAACGCGATGCCTCCACGGAAGGAAATCTCGGCGCAGATTCGATCCCGTATCTGTGAGCTCTATAGCTTAGGCTATGGCCACAAGAACATATGGAAGATCCATCCACAGATATCCCTGTCTACAATTAAATACACCTGCCGACAAGAGTCTATCGGATTAACAACCAAACCAAGCCGCGATCAGGCTGACCGCGAAAGCTGACCGAAGAAGACCGTGATCACGTTTACGATATCATCAATCACGAAAACCCTCATGCCACAACCCATGACCTCCTTGCTGCGGTTGATCAAAAAGTCAAAGATCGATCAATTCGTATGCCAATACGAGAGATGGGTAAACGGAAATGGCTCCAGAAGAAATTGTCTTTTATAACTGACCGCAAGGCTCAGTTGCAACTCTAGTGAGCACATTGATATCGCAACCTTGACTGGAGACGTGTGAAATGGAGCGATGAGTGTACTATTATGTGAGGCTACGGCGCGCTACCAATTTGTACATTTACGAGACCGAGAGATCAACTTGAGAACACGATGTTCAAATATATATAGCACATGCAGCCAAGCAAATGTTTTAATCTGCCTTTGGGCAAGGCTATCGATCTGGACTTGTAGCCTTAGATGGTTGGGTTGCTGGAGCGCATATTTGAGATCTCTCCTGTGCTTTCTTACCAGAGGTTATAGGCAGAGGAGATATCTTTATGCACAATAATACAAGATGATAGTACACTTCCCAAATTGATCGAAGCAGCGAAGGAAGCTTAGTGGGAGCTAGATATTGATATATTAAATAGCTTAGCGGACTCAATGTCCAACCGTGTTAAAGCCACCATCGAAGCAGAGGGTTGGAATACAAAATACTAGATATTAAAGCAGCATGATAACAAAGGCTAAATTTCGAAATTGAGGTGGTCTGAACACCTGACAGGGGGCTAAGCCTTACTGCCACCCACTGTATACAGGGTATAATTTGCAAACAAATCGGATGTCAAGAAAAATGAACGCAGCCTGCCCACACTCCCACCCAGCGCTAATCATAAATCTGTCAGGTTGCATGAAACCACAAGTTCCCTTCAGCTTCCCTCCCAACACTCACGAACCTTAATCTTATTGACCCGACAATAGGCACATCGTGGTAGCTGACAGTTCGGGCAGGATGTAACAGAAATACGCATTCCTGAACGGGCACATGAACAGCATGTCCAGATAAACGCAGCGCGCTTTCGTTTTGCTGCCTTTGGGAACATCAGCAAGAAATTCGGAAAGAGGTGAAAAGGACAGATTGAAAAGACGTACACACTCTCGAAAAGGGATCATTATTTCACCTTCGTTTTCTGGATGAGATAATGCGGCACGTTCGTTATGGCCAGCATTTGGTTGTGGCTCCTAGGATTGTAATCGTTAGCTTGCCTTTCATCCTGTTTCTTACTAATGATTCGTGCCCTTTAGCACCGCCTTTCGGTAGCATTACTCACTTTGAAGTCGACGAAGGCAGATTCTGCGTCTTCAGCCACGCTCAAAAAGTTGCGGGAGAAAAAGCGATGAGAGAGATCATGATGAGAGGCCCATGAAAAGGAATTGACCATCTGTGAGTCTACAGACTGGCTGACTGACGTTGTGGAAAATAGGAAGTACATGGTGGCCACATGAAAACGAGGATAACCAGAAATCCGTATTTGATCGAGGAAATGAGGCGGGAAAAGAATCCTGAACCCGAGGCAATTTTATTTATACATTACATTGCTGATCTATAAATAGCTAACAACGCTAATGTATAATGAAAAGAAAAGCCAAGACCCCTTGCAGCTTCCGGTGTATGGCAAGGTGAACCACAGTCTTGCGGTACTCAATGAGAGGTATTCAACGAGACAGACGAATGCACCCCCACCCAGTTAGCTGAATGCTGAAGATGATCAGCGTTGGTTCCTAAGACATCGAAGAAGAACATGAGATGTACGTAATATCGTGAGAGACACGGTTGGAAAGTGTATACACAGAAGGTACCGATCTTTTGTTGGATAGTACCAGTACAGTAGCTGATCCGATCGGTTTCTCCAATATCGGTAATCAAAGTAATACTCAACACGCCCAGCAAGCTTTTGGATTAAGGAAAGGAAGATGGACTCTGAATGTAAACCACTTCATCATGAGTCGATGCTGGTTAGCCCGAAAATTGCGCCTCAAGCGTAGATTTCGGGTCGTTCCTTGAGCTGTACAGAGTATTGACAGTCAAGCCAGAAAAGTGACAACGGTGTCCCACTTACCGACTGGCATTCTGGTGGTTAGGCCGACGCTTTGTCTCTTTTGATCTACCGTAGTCCAGCCACCCAGTATTTTACGACTACGCATGTATTTATTAGCGTAACACGTCTAGGGGTGAGAGGTCTAACTTGTTGTAGCTTTACGTTTCACTTGACACTATTTTCAGTGAAACCTAATTCTGCAGTTCAGTCTCTGAGTTTTGAGCGGGCACGAAAGCAACCAACAATATCTATCCTCAATGGGCACAAACCCTTCAGATCAGGTCATACTCGCCAATGACGGCATGGCGCAGCACGTCGCTTTCACGTGCCCTGATGGGGCAACTGAAGGACACTATTCATAGTAGTCAACCGTTGAGAGCTGGTGAGATACAGGGTAGCACAATAGAAAGAAAAAGGCCCCCGCCTTTTGCAGAGAGCAAGATGCCAGATGGTAAGGGGGTTGGGCGGCAGTTTGTTTGCAGGTTACTGGAGACGCTCAAGCTAACAACAGAACCCTGAAGGTCAGATGTTGGAACAGAGGAATAACACGATTTTCCATGCTACAAATATGTTGATATTAAGGGAGATTGAACATGATTGAATGAAGATATGCGATCTTGTTGGAGGGTGTAACTGGCCCAATCATCATGACGAAGCGGGGGAGATCCAAATAATTGGGTTGCCTTTCGAAAAAGAAAAAAAAAGAGGTTCCCCACATTTGCCTCGCTTGACAACAAAGACTCGCCTCGTGTCAAGTTAGCGCCGCAATACCTCAGATGATAACCTCCAAATGAACATCTCAGATTCAGCAGCTTTCCCCGTTCGTGAGCCTGCAACCATGAAAACTTTAGGACTTCTTGGCGGCATGAGCTGGGAATCAACAACTACTTACTACCAAGAAATCAACCGGCGCGTGCGAGAAGTGAAAGGCGGATTGCATTCGGCACAGTGTATCATCTACTCTTTCGACTTTGCCAAAATTGAAGCCCTCCAACATGCCAACAAGTGGGAAGAGGCTGGTCTCTTGCTCAATGAAGCATCCGTCGGGCTGAAACGTGCCGGAGCCGACGCGATCGTCCTCTGCACTAACACGATGCACATGGTAGCGAATGGTATCCAACCTGCGACTGGGCTCCCACTCCTTCATATCGTCGATCCCACCGCCGATGACATCGTGAATTCAGGTTTCCGATCCGTCGCGCTACTAGGGACTCGATTCACCATGGAGAAAGATTTCTACAAGGCCAGGCTGGCCGAAAAGCATGGACTGCGCGTTGTGATTCCGAACGATAAGGACCGAGACTTGGTGCATTCTATCATATACACTGAGCTCTGCAACGGAATTATCAAGGAAGATTCTCGGGAAGTCTACCATAGGATCATTAGGGACCTTGCAAAGGAGGGTGCGGAGTGTCTCATTCTGGGATGCACGGAGATTGGGCTTTTGGTCGACGGGACTGGGATTGAGCTTCCAGTCTTTGACACCACGAAGATTCATGCCATCTCTGCTGCTGACTGGGCAATGAAGGATGAGGATTAGTGCTATGATTTGCGTTTTTGCCTGTATAGCATAATAACAGCCCCTCATTGAGAGTGTACACCACGGTATTGCTTCACACCTAATGGAAGAGGTATGGACGGAGAAGAACTCAAAATAGGAAATAGATTACTTTTCACTTGTCACCAAACTTACGACTCTTATTCCAGCATACCACAACACACTAACTCGTCTCATAGCGCAAGTCTTCACTCATCAAATGGTTAAAGAGCTCATTGGATTGGCAAGGTTTTGAACTCCTTGGTCCACCCGTGGCATTGCGCCTTTGCTGGCAGGGCCACCAGTACATCGTCAGAGGAAAAGACGCTCAGAATTAGAGCGAAATCAGATATGCATCAGTGACGGTAATTGGTTCCATGTAGGGTTTTTCGCTCGAGCTCAAAAACTTCCCAATCATCTCAACGACGATGGTCGGACACGCAAACTCAGTCCAACCTAGTGTACCAATGTCTACATACCAATACGCCAGTTGCTGATCTACGCATAAATGAACATAGGCGACATTCTGGACATGATTATGGGCCAGGGACGATGACTATACGGCAATTCGTCCGACAATTTCCGCCCAAGTTTCTGGACTAAGCGTCTTGTTGTAAAGTTCAACCTTCAGCTCATTAAAAACATAAACAATTGTGATTGAGTCTTGAGGTCTTTGCGCAATCCACCAACAGGGTCCTTCAAGAAAGAGTGAATCTGCAAGAATGATGTGATTTGTTCCAAGATCCAGCTTCTATCTTTGGTAAAGTCAGACAGCGCATGTAGCCACAAATGGTGGCTGATTTGTTGATCACTGAACTCCGTTGCGTAAGGCACTACCCGGCTGACAAAGTATTCAATGCCCATGGTGAGCTTTTCAGGAGTCCTCGGCACGGCCATACCAGAAACAATGGCCCGTGATAGCAATTTTACCTGGTTTCTCAGCATACTTGCAGTTTCAGGCCATTCTTTGATGATACTGTCTGCTTTCAGCGATTTAATAATGAGGAGGATTGCCAACTGAGGGAGCTTGTGTTGGCTGACTTGGGACAACATGTAAGACATCCTAGAAATTTCCATGTGGGCAGTTTCTCCTCATGAAACTCAGGTCTCTACTTCTCCTATAGTTGGGTAAATGGAGACCGGATGGGTCGCAAACTTCAGTGCTGCGATTCTTCGTATCCTCGTTTCTGCGGACCTCATGAACGCACAATGAGTTGGGTTTTCGATACATGGTGGCACTTATCGAGTTGATACGTGAGGTCCTTGTTCCAAGGAATTTTGTGGCCGCAAACTCCAGTTAACTCAATCCACGGAGTCTCATGACCAATTTCATGGACTTGCAAATCTGAGCACCCGAGAGTACGTCCGCAATTAATCTCTCTCGGGATGGGGTTTTGTTTATAGCATAAAACAGATCGAAGACAAATCCGCCAACCGGAGGAATTGGTCTAGGGAGTTATACGCTTGGACTGACAGTTGGATGACTCATTTTGGATTGCAAGGCCAGGAATAGACCAGGATTATGATTCCATGTTCATTCCGGAGAATCTGTTGGATTCGTAGTATACCCTCATTTTCAGGCTCAGGCGAATCGGGCAAGGGGATGGTCGTCTTTGTGCCGATCATATCATCCGGGCACGGAACGGGAGTTCCGAGAGCGTCGTAGACTATCCTACTCGTGAGAATGGCAAGTTTGTGGTTTCTCAAAGTTAAGGCCTCGTATCCACCAGGCAGGACAGAACCTAAGAATGTAATAGATGAAGGTAGGGTGAGACCTGTCCAGAAGAGTCATTGGTGCCCAGCCAAGTGAACTCGTGTTCGAGGCCAGCGTACTTCTCGCATTCTACTACCCGAGGTTACCGAGCGATAACCAGAGGTTTAATATTGTGGCTCTGTTGGAATTCCAGTCTGTGGAGCTCTTCTGTGGTCAGGTTGGTTAGTTCGATAGCTTCTGGATTGACCATGCGAAAGGTGGGCTCTATAAGCCTGGATAGAGGAGGCTTATCAGCCTTGGAAGGGTCAATAAGGTCCCAGACCTCATGAACTGAGGCGTAGTTCTGGATGATGTTGACCCAGAGCTTCCAGTTGCTGGGACCTTCGAGAGTCACCCGGGAAGAGATATCTAGGCCTTTTGAATCCATTGGTGCAGTAGTGGAAGAAATAGCTGACTAGATGACTAGAGGCACATACCCTAATCCATCTATCTACCCAATCTCTGAAAGTCACTGGTAAAGTTGTGATCCAACATTAGTGTGTGTTCAAGTTGCAAACAGTCATAAATACGAAAATGGACCACGCCGTAAGGTTCAGTATCTTGAGAATTCTTGGTGAACGATTGTTCCGTCTCGGTCCTTTGAGCCACCTACTAACTTTACCTACTCGCGCATTCTGGAGATGTTCAACGTCACTCGTTCTGATATCCGGAGCAGACAGCTTAAACCCAACTTCTTCGGTATCTAGAAAGCCTCGAAAAAGAGCTAAAGAAGTAAAACAGCACCTGTTTAAAGGACAGGAACAAATAGGCTGATGTCGCTACTCTCTTACCTAAATTCCGCCGAGCTGAATGAACTTTGCATGTAAGATCTCAAGTCATTCCAAATCGCCGGGCATTATAAAAATGTACGATTAGAAGGCTTGGTTTAAAGTTATCCTCGTGAGAGTCTTTCAAACATTAAATACGGTAAGTATTCGAGTCAAGTTCCAAGTGGCTGAGTTCTGACCGTAGCATTCAGCATATAATCTGGGGCCCTAGGTCTTCCTGCTACATTGACAGGGTTGGCCAAAGGAGATATTTTCTTGCGCTAGAAAACAGAATATAGATACGCAATCATAGGTAATAAAATTAAGGAGAAATAATGGGCTGGAGGATGAGTCTTGAAATGGTTATCCGTTTCATTCTACGTTGCATCGCGACATGGTTCAACTGATAACAGTACGAATTCGGGCAGCTAGGTAATCATGCATCTTAGTTCGCACCTTTGAACGTAGATCTATCGGCCAACTCTTGTACCGACAGGTATTTGAAGAATGAATTACGTCCATCTGTGGGTATTTAACCGCATGGTCCTGCGGCTTACAAGCGACGGGCGCAAGCTCGCTTTGAGTCGGCGTCGGCAAACGACATTCGGAATACTGTATCTTGCAGCCAACGGTCCGATCTTCCTATCTGATCTATCATCAGCTAATTAATTATATTATCAAGGGTTATTTTCCCCTCAATTACACTCTTTTTCTCGTTGGCTGAAACCCTTGCCCTAACAAATCTCTCGTTCCGGAGCGGGCGGAAGAATGGCCCACAGTGTTTCCGAATGTCTCTTCACGGTGGTAGCACATGGTTGCCGGCTCTTCAACCAAACATCCGCATCTATTCGGACACGCAAATGACGGAACCAGAACCAGAGCACTACATCCGCAGCCGCATCGCGAACGCTTGTGATGGCTGCAAGGCCCGAAAGGTCAAGTGCGACGGAAAACTACCCTGCAGCTATTGCGCCCGTCGACAGCGGCCTCATGCGTGCCATTATTCGCCTCAGCGCCGTCGACGATCCGCCCAGCAACCGCGATCACCGCCACAGTCGGATAGGGCGTCAAGGGCTCGTTCCACTCGGGATGCAACTCCTGTAACCCCATCAGCTACGGTGCAGCAAGTCTCAGATCATCAGGGTCTTGATGCGTCACTTGAAGACGACACCGAGGTCCCGAGAGAGGCTCGTCTTGTCTGCGATGCTCAGGGAAAACTCATCTTCGTCGGGGATTGCGCTCCTTTGTCATTCTTTCAGTCTGTGCGACAGCTCGTAACAGCAAAAGTCGGGCAAAATGCATTCGCACCACGCTCAAGCCGCTATTCCGTCTTGGAAAATGCGCCGGCCCATCAATCACGCCGCACACCAGGAGACCCTCGTGTACCTGCTGTCTTCCCCGACCAAATTCCCCTGGCCGTGTCTACATTCATGTCGACATCAACCGGGTTGGTCGACTTGTTTGACAATACAAGGCTTCTCGATGACCTTATGCTGTGGGCCAACCTCGTCCAGAAACCCGACAATGCAACGTCTATTGTGAATTTCCTTGTCTTGGCAATTGGTCGGCAAATGGACGATGAGGAACTTGCCCAGGACTACTTTGAGTACGCTCGCGACAAGGCATTCACGAATCTTACCGGAAATCTCAGCGTAAGCACTGTCCAGGCTTTTGCATTGATCACTCTCTATATGCTCTGTTCCTGCCAAATCAATGGCGCATTTCTGTTCTTTGGCATGGCGGTCCGCGCGGCATACTCCATTGGCATTCACAGAACCGAAGTCAATGCTAGGTTTGGACCCGACATCCATCGGCAAAGGGACCGCCTATGGAAGAGCCTCAGAGTCGTTGACCTCTTCCTAAGCACTTCCATGGGGCGGCCGCCGGCGACATCCGATGTCGACTGCACCGTTCCCTACCAATCTGCCGAAGACGGTATCAATGATACTCCCGATCTTCTCAACGCGTCTGTCCAGATTTTCCTCATTCTTGAAGGAGTTGTCACGGAAATATACTCGAGAAGGAAAATATCGTTGCAATTGACTGAAGGCATATCTCTACAGTTACGTGATTGGTCCTCAAGATGGCTCAAGTCCCTCAAAGATATCCTTGCTGAACCGGGCACCCAAGACCAGGCTCGAGTGAGCGGTGCATGCCAAATCCTATCGACATACTACTACGCAGTGATGCTTGTATCACGGCCCTTCCTTATGTACGAGCTGTGTCAACGGTTGTCAGACGGATCACAGGCCTCCGCCGGACGGTCCGCATTGACATCTGGAAAGCTGAGATTGGCCGACGCGTGCATCGACGCTGCGAGCTTAATGGTCGATCCTATCATCGATCTGATTGAACGGGGAGCCCCGGTCGGTCGGGTTCCTATTCTGGTGTAAGTTTGCCCACTGCTCGTACTCCTGCATGTACTGATGCCAACAAGGTCGTGGCTATTTGCAAGTTCCCTCGTCCTTGGAGTCGGACTACTCGGAGGATTTGGCCGAATCCTTGAGAGATACACGCGCATGTCAATCCAAGCTCTCGACCATTGTTCAAAACACGATACCCACGCAAAGCAGTATTCACTTATCGCACAATCTCTTCTAACAATTGCATTGGAATCTCTTGAGAAGAGGGAATTACAAGAGCGTCTCCGTCGTACCGAGAGTTCAAGCCAATTATTCGGGCTGATTCCATACGACTCTGAACTTGCATCGAGGCCATCCGCTTCGCCAAGCGGTATGACCGCACAAGCATCCAGTCCCGCCGTTTCCAACGCAAAACCGCGAGAGTCGTTAGAGAGATCGTTTTTACAGCACACTTCCCTTCAGCCTGCAGCGTCCCCTCGATTTGGGGACTTGGACTCCGCGTTCTTCGGGTTAAGTGATTCGATGTTACAAACACCCGACGCATCGTTTTGGAGCGGAAACATTGGAATCGAAGGAGATACTGGTTCGACCCTAAACTTATTTGCGCTGCTGGATGCAGGCGGTGGAATTGATCTTGCACACCATCTATGAGCGATGAGGTTGCAGCCTACGAAGCTCGGCGGAATATGAGAAATGCCGAACCGGAAAATGTTGAGCCACGGGAAGCCGTCAGTTAATTAACAAGCGGCCGGTCGACTTAACTTACGCTCAACAATGCGTGATATTGATGACATCTCCACTACTTTGTGGGGAGTGCGGAAGTTCGGATCCTACTCCATCCGCTCTGGGGCTGGGACCTTGTGTTAGTTGGATCTTTATTCACCCCTCAATGACGACATGAGATCGATCCTTTCAAATTTCTTGTTTGGAAGCCTGCATTTGATCTTCTCGGTTTCCAGCGGTAGAATATCGGGAATGCGAGAACGGCGATCGACTTGAGGTTGTTCGAAAAAGATCGTTATTATTCGGATCCACCGGAATGACTCCAACGACGCACTAACAGTCGTGATCCATGGCAACTTTCACTGCAACTCTTATGAGATCACGAGTTTCTGAATAAATTTCATCTCAATTAAAAGTAAAAAGATGCGGAAGATACGGAGTACACAGAATTCATTATCGTCGCTATTCATATCTATCAATCTGCTCATTTCCGTCCATCTCTCCATTTTATGTCATTACAGCTTTAAAGCCCCTCTCAACACTTGCATAAACCTCCACACGTCCTCAAATCTCGAGTAAAGCGGAACCGGAGCTACCCGGATCACACCTGGTTTTCGCTTATCGCACAACACACCGTTCTCCTCCAATGCCGCGCTGACATTTTCCAAGAGACCATCCTTAAGAAGGACACTCAACTGGGTTCCGCGCTGCGCTGGGTCCCGAGGAGTCAGGACCTGGAATAGAGGAGTCTCCGCCTTAGAGTCGGTCAAGATTCCATCCAAGAGGTGCTCAGCGTATGCTGTTAAGACAAGAGCCTTGGAGCGGAGATCGCGCATGCACGTCTTGTTGAACACTGAGAGCGCGCCCGACAGGCTTGCCAGGTCAATCGCCGACGGATTCGAGACCTGGTATCCGCCCGCGCCAGTGGTGGGCAGAAACTTGTTGTCCATGTTAAACCGCACACTCTTGTCCCCGCCATACCAACCCATAAGTCGAGGCCGGAAGATGGGCTTCCCTGTCTCGCTGTCAAGCTCTACCTTGCCGTGCTTCTCATGAACAAAAGCTCCAGCGATAGATCCTGGGCCAGCGTTGATGTATTTGTACGTGCACCAGCAAGCAAAATCGACGTTCCAGTCGTGCAATTGGAGTTCTACGTTGCCAGCTGCATGGGCGAGGTCCCAGCCTACCACGATTCCCTTCGCCTGGGCATAGGCAGTGATTCTCGGAATGTCAAAGAGCTGGCCAGAGTAATATTGGATGCCCGGCAACAGAAGAAGGGCAGTTTCATCAGCATGCTCGTCAATGGTGGCGAGGATTCTCTCCGTGGGGATCAAGGAATCCTCATTGGGCTGGATCTTGACCATGCTCTTCTCAGGAATCAAGCCATGCCATGTGATTTGACTCTCAATGGCATAATGATCACTAGGGAAAGGCTTCCATTCCAAAATGATCTTGTGTCGCTTCTCAGTAGGCTTGTAGAAACTTGCCATCATCAAGTGCAAGTTGGCAGTCAAAGTGTTCATGATGACAATCTCACTTGGCGAAGCACCGATAATGTCTGCCGACTTGATGGCACAGTCCTCTGCCATATCTTGCCACTGAGTTAGAGGCGAGTTTCCCAGTGCAGAAAAGTGCCCATTCACGCCAATTGATGCCCAGGTCTCGAGCTGAGCCTCAACGTATTGACGGACGGCCTTGGGTTGGGCGCCAAGAGAGTTACCGACAAAGTAAATGCCCTGCTCAGAGTCCTCTGGCGGTGTTTGGTGGCCCTTAGCGAACCCGTTTGTGCCATTGTGTAGAGGCTTCGTCGATCCTAAAACTTATAAATACACAGCCAATAAAGTACTCTAAGTGTCAAGACTAACCTGGGATAGTACCGTCTAATGCCTTCTTCTTTAGCGACGTCTTGGTAGGCAGGATGAACTCATCGCGAAGATGACTCAACTTATCCTGCGAATCGAGTTGCTGGGCAAACTCGAGGGAGTTGGCATCGGAGGGGAACTTAGCAGAACCTCCATTTCGGAGACGCTCAACGAAAGCTGACAATTCCATTATGTATAATTTGGTATGTGTGTATTCAAGAAAGGACAAGAACGATGATGGGTCTGGAATCGTACGATGAATAACAAGGGAGGGCTCACGAAAGTACTTTATGTCCGCATCACAGCGGCAAACCTTCTTCGTTTGGCAAACCAAGGTCGATTTTCATTGTGGGTTTTCGGAACACGGAAGTTCGGATGTAGTGACGAGCTAACCTCCACCATCCGAAATCCGCGACCAACCGAGTTTACGAAACCGGGATTTGCCTCTTTAATGAACCGGCACCATTCTGATTGGTTCAGATCCCAGGACTAATGGATCGTGAAGTTGCGGCTATTACGTCTTATCGAGGCGCGGAGGTGTCACCTGCGCGATACGTCGGGTGTTGCGCGGAGTCACGGATGCGGACGGCCCCGTAAAGAACACGGAAGTTGAACGGATGGGCTAAGTGATCTCATGAACAGCAGAACTGTAATCTAGACTTGTTTGTCCAGTTCGTGAACACAAATCATTCCAACAACTCGGTTAAATTGATGGTTTTTACTTACTCTTCATTCATCTCAATTCAACCAAAACATCAGGTCTAAGACTCTCAAAATACCATGTCGCCTCACGCTATTCCACACCACCGCTCCCGGGTTGAGTCTACCGCCGAGTTAAGGAATTTCGCCGTCAGTAGGAACGCCTTCCTTCCAGAAGAAAACCCCTTGAAACTGTTGCCAGATTCCTACTATGAACCCTGGGAGTTGGTTGTCTCTCATCTGCCCAGTCTGATTGAGAGCAATCGGATCAGGAAATCAGTAGATCAGCTTCCTATGCTCTCTACCGATCGTCTACGATCGGAGGCCGAATGGCGTAGAGCTTATGTAATACTTGCATTTTTAACTCATGCCTATGTTTGGGGTGGAGAGAAGCCAGAGGAGGTTTGCATTCTCAGTTCTAAGACTACTCTATCAACAGCTACTAATTTCGATAGATTCTCCCACCACAAATCACCGTCCCCTTCCTTCAAGTCTCGAAACACCTTGAACTTCCCCCTGTCTTGACATATGCGGCCGCCAACCTCTGGAACTTCAACTGCGCCGGTGACGACTTCTCAAGAATATCCGACCTCGACACCCTTGTCTCATTCACGGGCACGAAGTCAGAAGCTTGGTTCCTCCTCATTAGCGTGGCAATGGAAGCAAAAGCAGGAACCATTATTCCTCCCATGATGGACGCACTTGATGCCGTCAAAACGAGAGGCTACGACGATATCATCTCTGCGTTGTACAAACTACGGGACTGTATCGACGGGGTGGGCGCCTTATTGGAGCGGATGTACGAGAAGTGCGACCCCATGGAATTCTACTACCACATCAGACCGTTCCTCGCCGGAAGTAAGAACATGGAAGCCGCTGGACTTCCAAGGGGTGTGTTCTATGACGAGGGCAACGGAAAAGGAGAGTGGCAACAACTTCGCGGCGGTAGCAATGGACAAAGCTCTTTGATCCAGTTCTTTGATATCGTGCTCGGAATACAGCATTCTACTAGCGGGAACAACACTCCCGAGAAGGGTGAGAGGAGTTACCACGAATTGGTTCGTGAGTACATGCCTGGCCCTCATCGACGGTTCTTGACGCACATCACCCACAAGGGGAGTATCCGAGAACTAGCTCTGTTACCCGCCACTACAGAAGAGCAGAAACGCTTGCGAAGAGCCTACACTGCCGCTACAGACGCTCTCAGCTTGTTCCGGAACAAGCACATCCAGATCGTCACTCGGTACATTATTCTTCCGTCCAAGCAAGCGAGCAAGGGAAAACGTCAGAATCTTGCGAGTTCATCGTCGCAAAAAGATGGACAGGAACTTACGGGTACGGGGGGCACGACGCTGGTTCCTTTTTTGAAACAGTCAAGAGATGAGACCACTGACGCCGGGAAGCTAGAAAAGTAATTTTCGTTGATGATAGAGAGACATGGTATAAAAGTGAGCAGGCAATGTATTTTATAGAGCGACAGATAGAAGATTCAGGTGCAGGGTCAGTTCTGTACTGGCTATTGTGAGCGTCATAATAGACCCTCCCCGTGGCTTAACTAAGCAGCTACCGTGTAATCAGTTGAACTCACCTCAAGCGCACCGTGATCAATGGAATGATCTGTTAATTATTTGCTACATTTAATATCTCTAAAATCAACTTCAATATGGAAAATTATGGGCTCCACAAATGAATACCAGCAAGATACCAAGTATTACTTTCTCCAGGGGTTGCGCGAGAGATTAATTCCGTTCGCGACGAAACTTCGTTTTCTTTCTTCCTCAATGTGTTGGTCAAGTTGTTTAACGTTATAGGCTTTCTTAGATGTTCTGTACAGTCATCTTGCGGATAATCAGCATCTGCCGTTGACCCTGACCAATTGTATGTCGAGTTGAATGCCAGCCTAACATCAAGGTCCGTGTCTCTATTTGGGGACCCTCTTTTGACTCTTCATTGGTCATGTTTAATCAATTAGAGTGCCTCACGTCATTGTTTTCTCCAGGTTTGAGCTTATTGAGCTGCTACCAATAGCCGCATCTTACATAGCCGATGATCAAGTGACGCACAATATCTCTTGTTCCGTAAGCTGTGATCATGGTTATTGGGCCAGTCTTTCCGCGACTGCAGTGTCTATATTCCTTAAAATCGCCTGATCTTTTTATTTCAAGTTACACTGGGAAGCCTCAGTCTTTGGTGGCTAAATATAGGCTCCACATGATCATTTGTCACCAGCACAGTCATGTAAGAAGACTGATATGTCATATC
This sequence comes from Mariannaea elegans, assembly GCA_930272665.1. Taxonomy (NCBI): domain Eukaryota; kingdom Fungi; phylum Ascomycota; class Sordariomycetes; order Hypocreales; family Nectriaceae; genus Mariannaea; species Mariannaea elegans. Next base: position 15,615 of record CAKNEU010000084.1, read on the forward strand.
CTAGCATTTTCTTAAAGATGAATGCATTAGGAATCTTTGACCGAGCTCCGCCACGCTCTGGGAGCCCAGCCCTAACAACTCTTCCCCTTGATGCCTCAAAATTACTGCAGAAACCTAGTGCCGTTATTCTGGCGTCACGAGGATAGTATATGTATGCACATTCCTTTTCTCACCGAGCAGCGAATGAATTTGGGTGGCTTGTCAGTCACATTTAGCACCAGACGCAAACCGAGGTTGGCCACGTTGCTTATCGGGCTGGGCCGGAATGGTAATCCATAAGCTACCGGGCCTCAATTTAAGAGGCAGCCGTTGCCTGAATATGGGCTCCTATCAAAGGTAGGCGACGGACTTATCAGTACCATCCAGCGTGGCCACAAATCCAGCCGAGGTAACATTCGAGGCATAAGGCAATTCTAACTTACTATGGGGGTCTTGGAAGCATTGTGCCCTAGTCCCTGTAACACTGCTGGCTGTCCTTGCTACTATATATCTGTGCTTCGTGGTCCTATGCATGTTTTAAATTTGGTACATAGTCGTTCAAGAAATTCGACGTACATCTCTTCAACAATTTCTCGTTTCAAAGTATGCCGATATTGATGTCTGTCTATCTACTTTGTGCATCAACTATTCGCTAATAACGCCGCCGGGACTCGGAGCAAATCGCCACCATTACCAAACTCAAGTGCACATATTGCTGCCCTGGATATCTGCTCAAATCATCCATAAAGGTGACTACGACTTCGTGTCTAGTATATCTACATCGGGTTTAAGCCATTCAATTCTTCAGGAAATGACGGTCCTTATTAGTGCAACAACGGAATTAGTCCAAGTATATCGCAAGCCCCCTCCACAGAACGTGCAATATGACCACTAGCGCCGGGGCCATCTTTTCGACCGGTGTCTAATTACAACCAAGAAACGAAGAAACTAAACTACACATCACAAAATCAAAACTAGAAACAACCAAATCAGGACACTGAGGATCGAAGTGGAACGAGCGTTAAGAACCGAGATGGCGTTCCTCTTGACGTCCGAAAATACACCCTGGATCGATCAATGGCCTGGTCAATCAGAACAAGAAGGGGGCTTGGTTCAGGCTTTTATGAAAGACACTGGATGTGTTTCTCAACGCAAGGATCAGGTGAAGTTAGTACTGTCTTTCTGTCCCAATGAGACTTTGCAAGAACTAGAATCAGGTTCCCTGGTAGTACATAAGTCATGCCTCCTTGACGATAGGTCCAACGACGGCAACAAATGTACTTCAAGGGGGTACCATGGGCCATTGACAGAACGAGAGCTACAAGCACATCTCAAAAAAGATGTCAGTGCTTTCTTTTAGCAATCCGTGGATATTCTTCAGCTGATGTTACTGCCAGAGATTTTTCCCATCGAGTTCTGGCATCGGTAGCGAGGACGTGACAACACAAGCAACTCCTCATGTCAATGCTGACCGTCGTCTAATGTAAGATATTGTACCTTACACCAAGGATCGAGCTAACATGCTAAGATACATGACAAATCTTAATCGTTGGGGGATGATGGCTCTTATCACCACGGCTTCTGGCACTGAGGCGGCTCCTCTCCGTGGGGCTTTTTTTCGCCATTTATCCTTTGAGAGTCATATCGGCGTTCACTGTCCTTCTGTAATGGCAATTTCCTTCCTTGAAAACATTTTCTGGATCTAACTAAGAGGTAGCCAAAAGGCTATGCATTTTTTGAGCTTGCATTTGATTTCCCATTCTACGTATGGACTACAACACTACCAACCAACAAGCCAGCCGACGTACGATTGAAGCATGATGGGGATCCACTAAGACAAGTTCAAGACTTATCATTTCTTAAACAGAACGAATTACAAGTTGACTGTACAGCAGAGGTAGACTACCTCTGTCAAGCTCAAGTCTCTGTTCTTATCTCCATGATTGATGACCGAAGGTGGGTGGCATACGGCTTTTTTGACACCTACTTTGAGAGCGACCCAGACATAGAAAACGTCGAGGTATACGATAGCGATTATCAAGATGGACTTCATCCTGACCCTTTCAGAATGGGTCTTGGCGATATGAACAGTCCAATTCTAGATCCCTGGAAGTATTTCTGGGTTGTTTTTGAAGTCAGGATATTGCAAGTCAAGATTGCCTGGCAGTTTCTCGCTCAACAACTGAAAGAACGAATTGAAACCTACGTAAGACATTTTCGTCTTTGAATTTTAGCAATCCTCCGTTCCTTTTTTTCTTCCTTTTTTTTTTTTAGCTGCCCCGGGATTAGAAGAAGAAGGCCTACTAAGTATTCATAGATCCAAACACACCCGTTAGGCACGATCCCACTTCCTGGTTTAGTATTGAAGCAGTCTTTAGACTGGATTTGCGGCACAAAATTATTGCTGTGCACTTTGACAGAAACTCTGTCATCCATGATCAAGGAGTGGAAATCCTTCAAGCCTCGTGGTTCGTTCTCGATGGAGAGCGTAAGTCGATATCACGACCTTATTCAGGAAGCGTTTAGGGAGTTGGGGAAGTGTGTCGACAAGCTTCAATCTTTGCGAAGTCTTTGTGTGTGCTATGCTGAGAACGTAAGTTCGCTTTTCTGGAAGCTTGGAGGAGAGCGGCTAAAATCTGATTCATAGCTTGCTCTTCACATGAATGGTGAAGGACATCGGCACACCGAGATTCAAGTTGACACGGCCCAGTCAACTCATATCGGCACCAACTATATGATATATGTAAGTTACCACTCATCAAACCCACGTATGGATAGTATATACCGGGCACTTATACATGAGATAACCAATTAACAGTGTGTGTTTCCCATGACTCTTGCCACCGGGATGTTATCGATGCAAGAAAACGCGATACCCACAATATTAGGACCTACTAAAGTATCATTCGTCATCTTGGCAGCTATCTTGATGGTGTTGGTATACTTATCTCTTGAGCTATTGAGTCGATGGAAATATGTCAGAGACTTCTTCAACAGAAGATATGGAGCATTTTTGTTGTATCGCTGGGGGCTGCTAAAACGAAAGATAAAGAGACCAAAATTTATTGCGGACGAAGAACGCGGTGGTAATAGCAGCTGAAAATTGAAGTGCATCAATCGATACATTTAACCAACAGAAATTACGGGTTTCAAAATGAGACTGCATGAAAATTATGCCTATCACCGGAGCTCTACTGATACATAGAAACTGTAACTTTCTAAACTGTTACATAAGTTATCACACTGACCTTAGGACTCTAAGCTTTGGAAGCTACTGATTAAAGCCACATTAGGGATAGTGTGAGGGCTACTATGAGGGGTCGTGAATAACAAATTATTCGACTCGCTATTGGAAAAATAGTGGATAATTAATTAACCAATCGCACAAATCATGGCACCCAACCGGAAAATCGCAGAGATGTGTATATTGGAAATTTATCTGCAGCCAGGCTCAAAACCTTCAGCGCTGTTTTCGGTTACTACCTATTGAATTTTAGTATATTTCAATATGTTTTGTTTCTAGGGAATTTTGATGTGTAGAGGGGAATATAATTAATGGAATGGGAATAAAAATAGCAGGTCATGTGACGATAATAGGGTTATAACGACAGCAAATACTCATGCACAATCCCACAACTTCTGCTAAATCAATCTACTTAGGGTCTACGTAGTTATAATAGGCAGCTACAGAATTTTCAGCGAGCTTACTCTATACGGAAGATGCAGCAATTCTAATTGATTCGTTGGTTTGGACCCTATCCCTATATAAAATATAGGGTGGGTAAGTCGGACATGCACCTTTTCATGTTTTAATTTTGACCTGTTTTGACCTCAATTTATCGTGCCCTTATATTATACCTTTTATCGTTTACTTCCCTTCCTTTATTACTTGCTGCCACGCTCATCGGCCACCAATTGACAGTGCTGGACGACTTCCTGTGCCCTCTTTGTGCCACCCACGCCGCAACGTCTCTCGACTTCTGGTGTTTTTGTGTCTGCTATGTGGTAACTCTGACAACTCAGTGTGTGTCTCACAGTAAAATCTTCGTTGGCTTGGCAACTAAGGTCTGCATAATTGGCCGAGTAGGTTGAGTTAACTGGTCGAAAACCCCTGGTGAGTCTCTAGCTATAGTTAATAGAGACCCCATGCTCTAACACGTAATATAATAATCAAGCATCCCCTAAACATCTTTCAATGCTGAACAATGAAGTCCAAAAACCTCAATACCTCTGCAGCTGCACGGCAACTAACCGTCACGAAAGAGCCAGACGCAACCCTACGGATTACGTTTGAAACTTCATCCCTGGCTTGCCTACAGGCCTTAGAGTACCTTCGTAAAGGCTCCTGGGCAAACTCAGCCCTAACCTGGTATTCTGAAAATTACCCGAACTATTCTGTTAGTATATCAAGACCACAGCATAGGAAACGTAAGACAAAGTTGACTGAAATCTTATTGTTTAGGAAGTACATTTCAGAACTCTACACACTCTATACACTGCATCAGTACCAATCTACGAAAAAGTAAGCTTAGACATCAATTTTTTTAATCTGACCTGACTGTTTGACTGATAAGATATGGTGAGAGTAGCCCGCAAAGAAAAAACGAACCTACTTTCTCTGGGGCTGCTGCCGCTGTCCCCGTAATAAAATCCGCATAGCCATAACCAATTGCCCTAGCTGTGGTATTGTTCGATGCGCAGATTGCAGTATCGAGAAAGTCACCGTGCGTGAATAACTCTCGTGAAGCAAAAATGAGGAGCCTTGGATGAATTAGTTAGGGGGTGGGACGGATTCTTTCGAACAATCACGGACCAGTCTCACAAGCAGAGGCAAAGAAAAGCGAGACATGGACGGACATCTGAAGGGGCTTGATGAAAACGCAGTCTTTCTTTTTCTCTCTACTTCTAATTAGCTCGCCATCCTTTTTCTTCAGACAGCACTAGATTTGTTCTTTTAGATCGCGTCCAAAATCAACCAACTTTCACTTTTCCACGCAATCTCGCACTATTCGAAATAGCTGCCTAAGAACTACGAGAGAAATACGTGCTAAATGTGGCATTCACTTGGTCTCGGTGGGTGTACAGCCATTCCCACAGCGTTGAAGCTACCTATCGACATTACTTTTAATAAGAAACACTTAGATTCATCGCATGTTGTATCTCCCTTCACAAAGTCCTAATCCATTGTATATCGTTTTAAGAAATGATACATTGCAAGTCAAGTACATAAAAAAGCAATAACCGAGAGGTGGTGGGGCGCGTAGAGCCGCTTCAAGTGATTGACGATCACGATCAAGTCTCATGCTCTAGTCCAGCCTCTTTAGCTTTCTCATCTGCAAGCTCACAAAGAGCCTTCCACTCCACCTCGCCCACCCTGCTGACACTCAGCCTCGACTGCTTCAGCATCTGCATATTTTCTAATGGTCCTCCAGGCTTTCCAAGTTCTCTCAGCTCCTTGAGACCGATTTTTACAGCAAACTTCTTGCGAAATTCGACGTGAACCAAATCCCACTTGGGTTTCTCTTTAGTGGATGAGGGGTCGTAGTAGGGTGTTCCTGGTTGACGAGCGGTTCCTTCGACGGTCAGCGGGTCATGCATGACCGAGGATCCCTCCGGGTCCATTATGGTGGGCAACTCACTATCTTCTGAGTATTCTTTAACAATCTCCATGATGCCGACGATGCCGGGCTCTTTGCAGTTTGAGTGGTAGAAGAAGGCCTTGTCACCCGCATTCATGTTGCGCATGTTATTTCGTGCTATTTGAGTTCAGACGTGGCCCAATTAGTGATTCTCTTAGTGTGCCTTACCAGGATATGCTCTGATACCTAAGTAATTGTGAGATAATGCCACAACTTAAGTGTGATATGACACGGTATGTCAGGCAACTTACCGTCCCACCCCTCAGGCTCAGTTTTGGCTCGTAAATCATCGATAGAAAACCTGACGTCGATGCCATTCTCTAGGCGTGTTTCGGGCTCAGCTTTCATGAGCCAGTACCATTCGCCCTCATGTTGAGGAGCGTCTGGATTGTGAGTCGGGATTGCAGCTACGTCTAGATCCTCGGATCTTTCTCTCACGGGTGTCTCCTTGTTGGGCTTGATCTTCTCCTTTGATGATGCCTTTTTCGATGCCGCTTTTGTGACCTTTGAAGCTGGTTCCTTGACCGGCTTGGATTTTGGCTTTGATTCGGCCCCCGAATTCGCGCTGCCGTGCTTCTGTGCACCACGCTTGTGCTTCGAGGTAAGTTCTACTCTTGGCGCAGACTCACTTTTACTCTGGGCTGCCGCAGATCGAAGGGAGCGTCTTTTTTGGATGGGCTCTTCTGAATCAGCCGCGGGAGCGGTTCGTTTTCGAGGAGGCATTTTAAACAAAATTTCTTCGCCGCGTCAAATGGGTGTGTGAGGAAATGAAGTTTGCTGCTTTGCTAATCTAAGTTATAGCTTAACGCGTTGACGCGATTTTACCCTAGCCACAGCTAAGCCACATTTGGGCCGTGTCGCCGGAATGCCTCATTTGCGACAGGGTGGCTTCACTTAACAGTAGCAGTTTTCAAAGACCCTTGCAGAAGCCAACATTGGCTGGAAAAAAAGGAAGAATAAAGGAAGATAAAATATCCTCTGCGATGTGCCTCTTTTCATGTCATTCTCCCATACCAAAAAAGGGGGGAAAAGCTCGCTTTCAGTTGCCATCCGTAGTACATTCATTCATTCATCCATGTCCACTTCATCAATCAGTGTGATCCTTGCCCAAATTGCCGCCAGTTGTCCGAGAGAGTGGGCAACATCAAAGACTCCAGTAGCTCGGCTGCGGAAGTCAATTCCTGCATCTGGCCGCACTCTGCCAACAGGACAAGCTGGTGATTGCGGATCATTTCCGCCGTGCAGTTGGCTACCATTTCCGGCTCATCAACCACCAACCCCTCGTACAATTCCCCGAGGTGGCTCGCAATATCATAGAGCACCTCCGGATCCAAGGCCAGGAACTCATCATACGCAATCGTCTTTCTACTCGACTGGTGCATGTCCGATTCGAGCCACTCCGACGCATGGTTGGTGAGAATGATGGAGATTGCTTCGGTAATATTATCGAGACGGCCCACGACATGAGGCACGTCGGTGAGGGTTAGAGGAGGAGTCGGAATGCAGAGATTATGCAAGAGAACGCCCATTTGACGAAGGCGGTCTTTCAACAAGTACAATTCTGATCGGATTCGAGCAACCTCTGGGCGTGGGGGCTCCCTGCGAGGTTGTGACTTTTGCTCTCCGATTTCTTTTGTCGGGATGTTCATCTTTCGTGTCTGGGCTTCATCAAAGTCCCTGTCGAGATGTTAGTCGAGATGTTAATCTGGGTAAGGGGGAGACCGAACAATGACTTACGTCTTAAAAATGGGCATGAAGTCCTCGATTGCAGTCAGGGCATCTTCGAGCGACTCAGCACAGCCTGCCAATGTGACATTGACATGCAAAGGGATCGAGCCTGCCGATAGTCCTCCAGTTACTGTACCATCTTGTTCAGATTTTACCTCAGGAATCTTGCACATCTCAACTTGTGCATGGAGCAATTGGTTCCTCAAATGAGAAATCCACTCCAGCAGACTAGGATTGAGCGGCATGTCTCCTTCGTCCAACTCGATGCTGCCAGCTTTCCAGCGACGCGCATACGTCGCCAGTATGGGTTCAAGCTCCTTCGTATGCTTGAGGAGCTCGTCGCAAGTAGACTTGAGAAAAGATAAAGTCGAGATTCGGGAGGCGCCGAGACGAAGGGCCTTTTCGGCGGTGGCTTCGATTGAGGCGATGGCTTCGGTGAGAGAAATGTGGTAGAAGTTGGGATCGCTAGCATTCTCTTGGTCTTGGATCAGAGTATCTCGATGGTCTGGATTGGTGGTGGTAGTGGCGTTGAACTGCGGGGTTGGGTCGTCTTGAGCGACGTGTTGTGTTGTTGACGCATCATCTTTGAAATCGATGAGGTTGCTGGAGGCGGCGGTCTCGGAAAAGGATGGCGGACTATGAGTCTCTGGGGACTTGGCACGAAATTGCGCGTAGTTGTTGGGAGGTGATGGAGGCGATAGAGGTGATAGAGACGTAGCAGGGGCATCTGATTGAGGCTGGTGGCTAAGCAGAGATGGAGAATTCGGCCAAGAGTGTGAAACATGGTCGTCGGGATCAGACGAAAAAGATACGACCGAAGCAACCTCGTCGACCTCGGACCAGTCGTCGGAGATGCGCCCTTGAGCCATCGTCTGTGTCACTGTTGTCGCTGTCACTGTTGATAATGAAACTAATATGTCGCGAATGGAGGATAAAAAGCCCAAGTCAAGCTCTCTCATCATCTTCAACTGCCTCCCCCAGGCAGCAGTTAGCAGCTGTTAGGTTGCCTACTGGATTACCTCAGCAAACATGGTTCCTTTTTTGGTTCCATGCTTGGGTACCACCGGTACCTCTACAAGCAGCTCGGCGGTGTGGCTTATCGCTCTTGCAACGCGTCAGCTGAAAATGTTTGGATGGTACGCAAACTCTGGTTCGCCCTTGGTTTGTTGCCTTGGATTTGGGGGCCGTTTTGGTGGTTGGTCCAGGAACTTTATGTGGCTGAGTCTAGGGTAGCTAGCGAACGAGAACTGGAAGGAATTTGATGTACACAAATCGGTTCACATACAGTTCTAAATAGGTGTTGGAGTTAAGTTAATGTTGATGCTTTAGGCGCATCGAATGAGTAGGAGAAGGTGTTCTTCATCGTGAAATATGATCGCCACGGCTCAAGATTTCTCCAAGAGTTGTGGGTACCTGCTCTTAGGCAAACAAACCCTCCAAAAAATTAGATGCGTGTTTGTTGTCGCCAATAGTGGCTATATATCCAGTGACTTATGCGTAGAATGAGATGACTCTGAATGACGTGAAATAAGTAACTAAACCGTAGTCTATGTCGCATTCAAGCTAGACAGCTATTATTGATGAGCGCATCGGTAGGCTAGGCATTCCCTACATGTCTCACCCAGTAGAATTTTAGCGCAATCCGCTCGGACAAATAAACCCACATCCTGCAGTTGCGTACGTCACTGCTGTTGGAGACTGTGGTGTGCGTGTGTAGAATATTGACTCACTGACACTTGCATATAAACACAGAACCTCGCATCGTTCCTTGTAAGGCTGCATCTCACCCTACCGGTATCTGCCTTCAGTGCATGAGACAATGTCTCCACCTATCATCTTAATTTTTCTGTTGCTTCGTCCCCTGAAATGACTGGGATAATTATGTTCAACGTGGACCGGAAGTCAACGCGATTGCTTACCCGCAATGTAACCCTTTGTCGGTCCCAACACCCATCCCATCAAACTAGGGCCAGGAACTGGAAAAGTAATTATCTCTAATCTGAATATTTTGAACCCGATTGGGATTATCGCATATTATTGGATACATGGGATGCTGCAAGCCATGTTTCATTCGTGCCTGTTTTAGACGGGCGATAGCGTTAGTTCCGGAGCAGATCAAATAGTACGAGATAATGTTCAAGGTGAGGAAGAAGGGACAAGCTTTTTCACCCTTGTTCGAGATACAATTCATACCTTCCACGCACGTTTATGCTTGGATTGGACGCATTTGGAACGGGTTCGAAACGATCTTCGGCCAAGACGTTGTGCAAGCGACGTTTGATACTACTTTAGTATTTATCCATTATTGTAGATAGTGCGCTGTATTTTAAGCATTGTAGAGTAATAAATTTCAATAATTGACGCAAATAATAGCATGTTTGTGAGCAGATCCTCCCAATTTTCTGCCTCCTTTGGTATCCCAACTCTCATCCCACCCCAATTCCGACCGGCTTAGTGATGCTTAATCCACCTCGCGCGCGGCTATGACATGGCCAAGTGCCGAGCCCCACGACCCTCATTGCCTCATCGAGTTAAGCATCTAAAGAACCCTCGTCCCGCTTTCTGGTGTAAACAAGCTCTGTACCCAATGCTCGTTAGTCTTAGAGTGTATATCATACAACTTTGGGTGAGTGTCGCCCTGGAACAGAGAGATGCACGGCAAATACTCCACTAATTACGTTCTATACGAAACAGTCCTTAATTCCCCGAGGGCTTACAAACCGGCTTGTACCGAGCTTTTGCATCGCCTTCGTGTGGTCAGTGCATCGTAAAATGGCTGGGATGGGGATACCGTCTGGGCCACACATCGGAGAGGTATATAAGAGGCTGTTCGTCAATGAGATTGATATGATATCCTGGCTCATCAGTCAAGAGACCAGTAGCTTCACTCTTCTTTGATTCCTCCAACCCAAATCTTCTCTGACCCTCTTGCCCTGGAATAATGTTGCGAAAGCTCTTTGCAACCACCCTCCTAGTTGGGAGCGCCCTTGGCTATGACCAGGTCTTGGGTTTCAACAACAAGGTCGAGTACGAGACTCGGAGCCTCGACGAGATTTACAAGGCTGCTCTCGAAGAGGGCGATGTTGTTACCGTGTGGCACGGTGGAGATGAGGCCAACCAGCAAGACGCTCTCAAGCAGGCCTTTGAAAAGCGATTCCCCGGCATCACCCTCAACATCACCGTCGATCTCTCCAAGTACCACGATGCCCGCCTGGACGAGCAACTCTCCGCTGAGAATGTTTACATTGACAGCGTCATCCTCCAGACTCTTCACGACTATCCCCGATGGGCTCAGGAGGGTGCTCTTCTGAACTATGCCCCTAATGGCTTCGAAGAGATCGACCATGCCTTTAAGGACGACACCGCTGCTTGGTATGGCGTCTACGTTTTCTTCTGGTCGGGTGCTTGGAATACAGACAAGTTGCCTAAAATCAAGGCCCCTATCGAGTGGGATGACTGGGTGCGCCCTGAGTTCAAGAATAAACTTGTTTTGACGTACCCCAACGATGACGATGCTGTCCTTTGGGCATTCTACCTGATGTAAGCATTTTCTTCTACGGAATTTCTGGCAATGAATACTAATACTCCCGTAGTATGCAGCAGTATGGCGTCTCTTGGTTCGACAAACTCCTTGAACTCAAGCCTCGTTGGGTCCGCGGTACTCAGACCCCTGCTACTCTTACTAGTTCCAAGAACAGTACTTCCGCTGCTTATTTCGCCGCCTTCGGTGCATTCGGCTCCAACCCCCCTATCGAGTACTCCCACCCTACCAAGGGCAAGTTTGTGTCCTGGCCTCAGACTGCTGCTATCCTGAAGGATGCTCCTCATCCGGAGGGTGCTAAGCTTCTACACAATTTCATCTTGAGCGAGGACTTCCAGAAGTCTTCTGGTCTGTGGTCCGTTCGTCGGGATATTCCTGCTCCTGATGGTTTGCCCAGCCTTTGGAATGAGACTGCAACCAACCCTGCCGAGTTTGCACGCTTCATGGCCGATCGCGTGTTGGTTGAGCGATTGAGATTCTGGTTTGAGGCCCGCCTTGGCCCTGCAGTGGGTCTAGACCCCATCGCCGACGATATTTAGATCCTCGAGAAACTTAGCGTTATATAAACGTACATAGAATCATGGTAACTTGTGCATATCTCCAATCCACAAATTTGAGTGAGGTAACACATTGGCACAATATCGAAAGGGGACACTGACAATTGGAGTTTAACTGAGTAACCCTTATTTATTGCCGACCCAATACCTGTTCGTCTGAATGGCTCCTGAGCATGCGTCAAGTCTAACATACAAGCTCGTAGTTGACAGCTAAGACTTACAATCTAGAACTACTCGTATTAATGACAAAGTTAAAGAATTCGCTTGGAGTCAGCCAAACGTATCGGAGCTAGGAAAGTGAACGGTATTTGGCATTAGCCAGGGGGACTTTATATAGTATTTTGCATTTCTGAGTAAGGAGTACCGAGCTGCTGAAAACGAGGCTCACAGAGAAAAATAAGATATAACCCTAAATTATTTATAAAATAAAATAAATATATAAGCATGTTACTTCATTACAGTTAATGAAATTTCTAATCTAAATTCTATTAAAATTAATGGACAGTGACTGTTTCAGCCCTTGCCCTTCGGTTTCGCCCAAGTGACATTTGATGTGTTGTAATATATGGTTGGCAGATCATTCAATGAGATCAGATGGAGTAACCAGACGCTGATATGACCTATATTGCCGACAGTTGTTGTTATAGTTGTACGTTTTACTTGTTATTCATATCTTGTCTTCTCAGTTTCGGTTGATGGTCAATGGAATTGGGCTTTTTAGACTGCCGCCGAATTCCACGGATCGCCCCATTGAAAATATTTGGAATATGTCGGAGGCAAAAATCGAAGAAAGTATTCCCTCATCATAAGGATTTTAAGGACAATGAGGAAGATAGGGCTGAATTCCAAACATGTGCTGATACTACATGGTGGGTAATGCTCCAGGAATAGATTCAGAACTGCTCGAGTGCTGGCTACGTGCATCCATTTACGCCCGGGGTTGGTGTACAAAATATTAAAGCAGGAACCAAGGGATTTAGTTTAGTACATGTATTTTTTTAAATAGAGCTCCATTTGGTCGAGAAATGTATAAGTCAAGTTATGTGTTGAAAATGCTGGCATGATTAGTGGGTGGTTATTGTACCAAGAACGGCGTCACAGAGGGTTGAATCGTTATCTTATCGACCGCTAATGTACTTAGATGCTAGATTACTACGGACGCTACCCCTAGTCATTTCATATTTCTTGGTCCTACCATATCCATTTTTGAGTGCACATTCTACCTCGCAGTGGTTGATTGGATGCTGTTAGGATGGACAAGTCGACGGTATCCGCAGCTTGGACTGGGCCACGGCCTTATAGAACTATTTTTTATTCATTCTATACAACCCCCTTGCAGTGCCAGTCCAAATTGAGTATTGAACCTGACTCGCTCTCAACAATGAACAAGGTCTTGAGGTCCGGCCCACCCCATGTCAAGTTTGTAGTTCCGGAACCGATATGCCGAGTGACGATCTGTGCTCGTGGACTCCCATCTCTGCGATGGACAAACACCGTCCCTAGCGTAGAATGAGCCACAAAGAGGTTCCCTTCCTCATCAATTGCCATTCCATCTGGTCCGCCCACTCCGAAATAACTAGAAAACCTCCCAGTTCTTTGTACACTCCCATCTGAGTAAAGTGGGGCCAGCCAAATGCTGTTATCTCTAGTCATTGCCACGAAGAGACTTGTGCCTTCAGGATTCAGAACCAGACCGTTGGGAGAGGGGCAATTTCGGAGAAGGACATCTACACGCTTATCAGGATGGAGACAATAAACCTTTCCACTTGGATCTTGAAGACCGCTCATGCCTTGGTCTGTAAAAATAATGCTCCCATCCTTCGTGACGACTAAATCGTTTGGGCCTTTGAGACGTTCCCCATTGAACCGGGCCATGACAGTTGACATTTCTTTCTTTCCCACATCGAGAGCCAATATTCCTTGCTTGAAATCGGCAATGATGAGTCTTTTCCACTTGTCATGCCAAGCGAGACCATTTGGCTCCCCGTCATACTGGATGACCAGGTTCCATTCCTTTGTGTTGATATCAACGGCGAAAATCCGTCCGTAAGGGATGTCAACCAGATACAAGACGTTGTTGACAATTAATGGGCCCTCTAGAAATGAATCGAGTTGGTGACCCCGTTTTTGGTTTTGGGAATGCTCTGATGATCCAAGAGTGCGATATTCCGTTGGGAGGGCGGTAAACCTCGCAGGGGTCAATGTTGTAGGGATACTACACCAACAAGGACCAGACATTTTGCCAACAAGCCCACTCAAATATTTGGATAACAGTAGACACGAGTTGTAATGACTGCTCATCATCCTGGGCTCATTATATGCATCTAGGCTCTTAACTTGCTCTCGGGTACTCGGCACGGGAGGACTCCGGCCGTGTTGACGGAATATCTCCGCCAAATTCTCTAGGCCGAGCCGACGACCACCACTAGAGTTTATCGATTCATCAAAAACACAACGCAAAATTCTTTTATTTACCTGAATCTAATAGATCTTAGCGGAATTATGTCGACCAGGGGAAGTGTTAGACGGACATTGTCCGAGCGAAGGTATGCACTATGAGGCTCACCCGGGATGCAGCCTCCCCGTCCTCTCCGAGATTCGACGAACTGAATTTTTTAGAAAGAGGGGGTATATAATGTCGAGGTATGGTATCTTTATGAAGATTCTTCGTAGGTTGAACAACCTCAGTGGCTATATCCTCTTACCAAGTTCAAACGATCACACGATCATGGAGAACTCAACAGAAAAAGCTAATTCATTTCACGTTGAGGAAGGCGCTGGAGTGCCGATGAAAGAATCTCCTGAAATGCCGTTTGTACCGGAAGCCGAGAAAGAGCGCCGTCTCGTTCGGAAGCTTGATCGGACAGTCCTTCCTTGGATCATGTTTCTCTATCTGCTGTCGTACATTGACAGGTGAGTATGCGCGGCGGGAACACAAGGTGAAATGTATCACGTACATATCTAATATATCTTGTTATTAGGAGTAATATGGGAAATGCACGAAACCTCGGGCTCGAAGAAGATATCGGTCTCACAAGCGGCCAGTACCAGCTCGCTTCCGCGACATTTTACATCGGAACTGTTGCGTTTGGCACAATTGGCGGCTTGATGCTGAAAGTTGTCAAACCATCTACGTGGCTTGGAACTTGTGCTATCCTCTGGGGAGCTGCCAGTTCCTTGCAGGCTTCATGTACTAGTGCCGCTGGCCTTGCTGCTGTACGATTTTTCCTGGGAGTCTTTGAAGCGTCTTTTGCTCCTGGATGTGCCCTATACCTAAGTTTCTGGTATTTAAAGTCCGAACTGTCTTTGAGAATCGCAGCATACGCCGGGATGAGCGCCCTGAGTGGTGTTATATCTGGACTGGTGGCGTACGGAATTGGGGTTGCGAACGACATGGCGGTCACTCCATGGCAGGCGCTCTTCATGATCGAGGGACTCCCTACAGTATTTGTTGGAATTTTGACGTTGTGGATTCTGCCGGGTCGCCCGGAGTCCAGAAGGTCTCACTGGTTCACCGAGGAAGAGCATGAGATTATTCTCAGTCGAAGGACTAGGTTCACGAGGAACCAGGATGACGGCATTAGCCTGGCTCAGGTCAAATCGTAAGATACTTCCCTCGAATAATAATGATCGTCCTAACTTGAATACCAGAGCTTTCCGAGATCTTCGACTGTACCTCTTCGTTCTCATCTACTCTGGCCTTTCACTATCGCTTGCGGTGGCGGCAGTCTTTCTCCCAACAATTGTGAAGGATCTCGGTTACCATTCAGTCACAGCGAACCTCATGACAGCGCCGGTGTATGCTGTTGCCTACTGTACCCTGCTCATTACGGCGGCATTGTCTGATCGCTTTCGCATGCGAGGAATCCCTATAGCCATTGGTGGAACCGCTGCTGGGGCTGGGTACATTTTGCTTGGAACTTTACGAAACGAAACGTCTAGATACGTTGTGTGTTTCTTCGCGATTACCGTAATAAATTCTTGGCGTCATGTTGACTCTTTTGTTGCGGAATGCTGATGATATCTAGGGAACTTATATGGCATTTCCTCTCGTTCTGACATGGATCACGTCGACCTTTGCCGGCGACACCAAGGCTGGTGTTGGAATTGGCATTGTCATTGCGGTGACGCATGCGGTCGGCGTCGCCGCCTCCAACATCTATCCTACATCTGATGCACCACATTATCTGATGGGCAATGCTGTTTCGAGTGCGTTAACGTTTCTCACGGCAATTTCGGCCATTCTTATGAGTGTAATACTACATCGAGAGAACAGAAAGCGAGACAGGCGTTATGGAAAGCCAGAAATCGGTGTCTCTATCGACATGGGTGGAGATGCAGACAATGTCCCGGACTACCGGTACGAGATTTAGAAAATGTGCGATGTCAAAGTCCAAGGGATTTAGCTACTGGTATAATCGGTCTCTGAGATAATGTATCTTCAAGACATTCAATTATCGTTGCACCGTTCGCATATAAGCGTGGAAGAGGGAGCATTTAAATTTTCTTGTCAATTCAGCTCAAAGGGCATATAGAGGTGTAAATGATGACTGGTTCCGTGTCGAATCACAAACCGATAACCTTGCATGAAGCTCACTAGGCTCGTCAGCGGGTGAATTCATCAGACCGTGGCTCGATACCTATGACTTATGCTTCATCGGAGACTTTCAAAACGACCTTTCCTCTAGCGCGACCCGATTCAACCTTATCCCAAGCCTCGGCGAAGTCGGAAAAGCCAAGAACACTATCGATGTTCGGCTTGATCTTGCCAGCCTCTACCAACTTCGTGATGACACTCAAATCCTTGCCGAGTGGGGCAATGACAAACCACAAGCTGCGGACCTCCTTTGTAACATCCTTTGGGCGGTTTTCCTCGGGCACAGCGCAGACGCTAACGAGACTTCCCCCGGCCTTGACTGCATACCAGGACTGCGCGAGTGTTGAGCCACCGATGCAGTCAAAGACGAAATCGACCTCTCGAGCTGCGCGGTCCTCGGCCACCCAATCGCCGAGAGTCTGCTTGGTGTAATCCGTGGTTTCCGTAGCACCGAGCTCGCGAGCAAACTCGTGATTCTTGGGCCCAACATTGGCCACAACGGCGGCGGCTCCGGCGAGGCGAGCAAGTTGGACTGCATAACTGCCAACCGACCCCGCACCAGCGGTAATAAGGACGCGCTGCTTAGCATTTTTAGCACGAGCGGCCTCATCGCCTGTAAGTGCCAATGGGTCAAGTGTGCCCTGCGTGAAGAGTGACTGGTAAGCAGTCAAAGCGCTGATGGGAATCGCGGCCGTTTGGGCCCAGGTAATATTTTTGGGTCGGAGGGCGAGCTCCGTGGCCCGCGCCAGCACGAACTCGGCAGCGGCGCCGGGTCGGTTGGCTTCGATTCTGGCATAGACCTGATCGCCAGCCTTGAACCCACTGGCGGCCGGGGCCTGGACAACGGTGCCGGCGAGATCCTGCCCGGGGATGGGGATCTTGTCATCGCCAATAAAGTCGGCAGCCCAAATGGCCCAGTCAAGTTCGCCCTTGCAAGGTGCTGTGGCATGGACTTTAACAAGAACATCTTCGGGATGAGTCGGCACAGGGAGAGGCTGCTGCTCGGACATGACAAGCTTGTGAGAGTGCTTATCCGGCTGGAGAACGGCCTTCATGGTCGAGGGAAGATTGGAAGAGGCCATTGTAAAGGTTCGTAATTGAGGATGCCGAATTGTAATACTGGTGAGAGATGGGATGCTCGTATACAATTGCGGACGGGAAGCGGATTTGATGGCCCTGCTGGATGTTGAAATAGTTCTGGAGAGGATGGTTGACATTCTAAGGTTAGATTTATACTTTTCTGTCTCTTCAACCTTATTATTTCTTACGTCGGCTTGCTCTCATATTTATAATACCTAGATCATGCTTCATGGAGGGTACCATTCATTCATTCATCGGGCCATTCATGCGCATCTCCTACATCACAGGCTGCAGCACCAGAGATGCCAAGGAACGCCTCTGTCAACACCTGCTCTGACGCTATTCCATAAGAAGTTGGGCTTTGCTCTGTCATATTGTTACGAAAATGGGAAGACAGTACGAATGGCACTGTTTTCCGTTTTGGGAAGATGTTTAAATCGAAGCCAATGCCCCAATGCAACACAAATGCCACCCCAACAAGTGATCAAGAGCATCCAATCAACTCGTCATTACGACATCAATTGGAAAGTTTGTCAACATGACTCACATTGAGATAATACAGGCCCTGTCTCAGCTCGTACAGCAGTGCTATTGCTGCCTCTTTTTCTGCGACTACTGCGGGGTCCGGGGGCAATGGTTAAGCCGTTTCGCATATAAATTTCGTCATCTTTTCAACTGCCGTGTAGCTGAGTCAGATGTTTTTGGTCCAATTGGAGTGCCCTTTTCACTCTCGAACCCATTTCGGAAAACCGTACTAGAGCATAAAGACACTGTATCGCGATAATCTCTTCCACAAGTGGCCCTGGATCTGGTTGGTTGAGTCGGACTCCAGACCACAGCGGCACGGCCGGACCTGTTGAGTCTGCCTATAGGCCCAACAATTACTGAAAAACAAAGTATAAGAGTGAAGCACCTGTCCATGAT
Source organism: Mariannaea elegans (assembly GCA_930272665.1). Taxonomy (NCBI): domain Eukaryota; kingdom Fungi; phylum Ascomycota; class Sordariomycetes; order Hypocreales; family Nectriaceae; genus Mariannaea; species Mariannaea elegans. Next base: position 33,660 of record CAKNEU010000084.1, read on the forward strand.
GACTCGAAACTTACATACGCGACCATAGCATTCTATCTTTCTTACCTCAGCATCCAGGCACAATATCTAACCCTCCACTCAAAATCATGTCGCAGTCATTTCCCGATGCTGATTTGAACCTCCGATGGGAGGATCAGAACATCGTAAAGAAAGATGGTCAATGGACTGTTGATGGGTAAGGAACATGTCTTTCACGTTAAGAAGTACCTTGATACTAACGTTTCGTTAACTGTGTAGACGCCCTGGAGTGAGTGTTGCTGTCTCTCATATCCACAACCCACCCAACCTGCCTGGAAAGACATGGTTTGGACTCCTGGTGACATCTCCTGTCAATTCTGGTGAGTATCGCCTTCTTGGCTATGATTGTCCATTCTCAACATCTTCCTTGTCCGAGGCCAACACTTTTACAGTGCTAACTACTAATACGATTCTTAGCAACCCCGCCCCACACTCATGCTGGTGCAGCCATCGTCGCGACAGTAATTCGCGGCCATGTCATCAATCAAATGGTGCACACTCATGTTGATCCTGTCACTGGTGAGACACACGCTCATGATAGCGGTGCCAAGATCTACGGACCCGGTGAGAGCTGGTACGAGGCTCCGGGTTGTCACCACGTGCGGTCTGAGACTGTTGGTAACGAGGAGGCTCATTTCATCGCAAACCTGATTGTTGACTCCAAAGTCTTTGATGGGCTGGACATGAAGGCTTCGGGTCCAGAGGCAGATGGTGCGAGGATTGGGCGGGTCTTCATTCTTGACGCGGATGTTGAGGAACAGAAGAAGGCTTCACAGAAGTGATTGGTATATTGGCTTCCCGAAAGAACGACAAATGAGAATGTGGTTGCGTTGATTAGGAAATGCCACAAGAACAACAGGAGAAGATAATAATACGTGAAACCCTTGTTTGAACTATCACACCCCCTCAGAATCTGGAATTGTCATGACTTCGCCGCAGCTCAGGCATCAACAGAGTTCTTTGTAGCAGCATCAGCAACAGGGTCGAAGGATCGCAGCGGCCATTTGGATTGACAAAATTCCTTTTAATGCAATACGGAACTAGTATAAGAACAGAGGCCCTTTAGTGGGTCAATAAAGTGAGGTTATAAGGGTAACCTTCCCATCTGCCTGATAGCTCCCAAAGGGTGTCTTAAACCTGCGGAACTACCTTACCAATGTATGTCACTCGATAAATGGCTCCTGCACTTCCTCCTCAGAAATATATTCCTAACATTAAGACGGGGATCATAGTGAGATCTGCTCTAGAAAAGTAGTAATCAGGACACTCGGAAGACTGGGACCGGGATAGGGCAAGTGGAAGCAGGAGTTTCTTCCCAAATGACTTCTTACCGCTAATCTGAAACATGACAATGGGAAGAAGCACCGGGTGTACACGGTAATCTCAACATGAACGTATTCACTCGAATAAGGAAGAAAATAACTACCGGGTCGTTTTAACTCATCTCTTGTAGTGCCATTACGAGCTAATCAGTCCTAATTACACTAACTCTTATCAAGACACCTTATTTCCAACGACAGTGTATGCTTCTAGTTGTTTCATTGCTTCATGATACTCTCGATTAATGATACTGGTATGCTCTGATGATCGTGGGGTGATTGAGCAAGGGAATGGTAATGGACTTGAGTTGAAGCCCTCAGAGAATGCAAATCTAAGCTTCATTAGTATCACTCAGCTTTGACCGAGGGTTAAGCTTACATATCGACGTCGATTTCTCTTCCATCGCGCTCTTTTGCTGGTACCACGTCGAAAGCCCATAGTATGCGCGCAATGTTAATGGCAATAGAGGCAGAGCCGAGATGCATTCCAGGGCAGATTCGACGGCCCCAACCAAACGCACTGTGTCCAAATGTGCCTGGGTATGTCCTATTTTCCATGAAGCGCTCCGGTCTAAATTCGTGAGGTTCAGGAAAGTCCGCTTCGTTAAGATGAACTTTGGAAATATGTTAGCTTTGCGAAGACGTATATCTGATATACTCACTTGTCCATAGAGGTGCGATAATAGTACTTCCTTTAGGAATAAACATCCCCTTGTATATATGGTCCGCTGTGCTTGCATGAGGAGTCCCACCAAGAACTGCAACCGGTCTCCAACGTAATGTTTCCGAGGCGATTGCTCTCACATACTCCAACTTGGGCAAATCATCAAACGTGGGCAGGCGATCAGTGCCGACGACTCGGTGCAGCTCTTCTCGCGCTCGTGGTATGAACTGTGGCCCGTACTTGACACAGGCGAGAAGAAAGCTGGCAAGAGAACCTGCAGACTAGAATTACTTGGATTAGCTTGCATCACTCCAACGAGTGATTAGCTCTACTTACCGTTTCGACACCGGCACCAAAAGGTGATCCTGCGGTATAGGCAATTTCCAGGTCACTCATTCCTAGGCTGCGTTGTTCCTTCAGCAGATGTGTAGCGAAACATGTTGGCGCGTTTCCTGATGCAACCTTCCCTCTTACTTCATCCATCAGCTGAGTGTACAGCTGGATGTCCTTAGTACGTTGTCGGAGCACCTCGGCCTTCCATGGTGCGAAGATACTTGGGATGTACTTCAGAATGGGGTAGCGCTCGACTGCATATTTTCCTGGAATACTTCATTGGGTGTGAGAAAATTAAAGAAAATTGGCAACGTGAAACTCACTTGACAAGCGTCAGACGCTCCATTGATTCCGCATTTCGTCGCACCACAATGTCGGTTGCTACATCTTCCACTCTACGGCCATATGTGACTGTAACAATGACGGATGCCGCATACCGTTCAAGATGCTTGCGAAAATCAGCTGGACTTGTGAGGAGGTCGTGCATCAGCACCTTGGATTCAAGACTCTGAATCGGCCGATATGTTTCGCTCTGGCGCTGCATGAAGCCTCCATGTAGCAATTTTCGCCAACGCCGCCAATACGAGGCATATGGTGCCATAAGCCCTCGCATACCACCCGAGAGTAGTTCGCCTCCCATAATGAAACGAGGTCGGGAGGAGAAAGTGGCGCCTTTCTTCTCCAACAAATCCCAGGCGGCCTGCGCAGATCCTAATACTATGGTCGGGGTTGGTCCGAGCTGGAGGTACACCACGTCACCATATTCCCTGCTGAGTTCCTGGAACCAGAGCCATGGCTTTCTAATTCCCACCTTAATCGTCCTGGGACCAGGGGGCAGTTGTGAACGATATGTGGCTAGTTTCCATTCCTGTCGAAGCTGATAGACGTTAACACCTAGGGAAGATTAAGGTAGAAATCATGGTCTTACCCTCGGGAACGAGAATGCCAGATACAATACTCCGACAAAAATACAGAGTGTGACGGGAAATACGATGAACATCGTGTCGGGTGAGTTTCTAGCTTATCGACCAAAATGAAGGCAGATATTGATGTGTCCAAGAAAGAGCAATTTCTGAAGGGAGCCGGAAAGGTATCATTAATCATGGCTAATAATGGTGCTCCCTCAGAAGGTTACTAGAATATCAGCATCTATTCATGCAAGGTCTACTAATTATTTCAACTGCCCGTTTCAACTACCGATATTATTCTGCTGATCAAGCCACCCCCGCTCGCTTGCTTTGCCAAGGAGGGTATGCCTCGGGATTTCAACGAATTTGAACCGCTAGAAGCCTGGGCAAAGTAAACTGGGGTTGTTGATTTGATACTCGTATTTACCCCGCGTCGCGTCTAACTGTCTGGAGTCATAAGCGAAATCGCTCGTTGTGGGGGATTGCATGACACTAGTACGGCCTGGTCCAGGGTGTGACGGATAATATTACCCTCGACGTAGATATGAATCAGCAAATGAGTCTCATGGTTAAAAACAAAGTCTACGAATAGAGTTTCTCAGCCTCAATCGGTTTTTCCAACGTCAGTTTGCGATGAAGAGTTACGGGTGGCTTGATAAGCCTTTTCTCACTTCCATGTTCCTGGGACTGGGAGGATTTCTCTATGGATAGTAAGGAATCTCAGGGTATGCGAATTCGTAAAGCCGTTAACAAGTATCAGTGATTCGGGAATCATAACTCCGAGCCTTGCATTGCAGTCGTTCTTAACCCACTTTGGCAACCCAGACGCACCACTCCGTGGCGCAATCGTATCCGTCTATCAAGCAGGAGGTAATCTTTACTTATAAGACGATTAGCCTTTTATGCTGACTTCGAATAATACAGCTTGGTTTGGTAGTGCCTCTGTCGGAATAACCAGCGATAAGCTGGGTCGGCGTAAGGCTATCGCTTTCGGATGCATTTGGGGAGTGATAGGCGGTGCCTTGATGGCGGGCGCAGCTCATGTGGCAATGCGTGAGTCTTGGATGCTAATATTGAGAGACATACTCTGACTGGCTCTAGTCATTATAGGACGGCTACTGGTTGGATTCGCCGTTGGCACGATTACGGGAGTAGCTCCAGTTTTTGGTGCTGAGATTGCAAAGGTTCTGTTGCCCAATAACGCCGCAAATAACTAAGCGCTAACAATCTAATTCAGACTCATCAACGAGCAAAAATCACCGCAGTTAATCAAATGAGTAAGCGTAAATGATGGCAGTCGTCCTATTTATGTACTGACCAGGACCAGTGGTCGCTTGGGGGTTTTTCGTTGCTCTCTGGACTGGCGTTGGTGAAGGAAAATGGGATAACGCGAACCAATGGAGACTGGGTTTTGCCATCCAAAGTATCCCAGCACTTCTTCTAGGAGTGGGTGTTCTGCTTGTCAGCGAGTCGCCAAGATGGCTATTGCTGAAAGGCCGACACGAAGAAGCCAAGCAGGCCTTTCTCAACTACCATCACGATGGACAGAATGACGCCTGGTGCGAGACTGAGTTCACTCTCATTCACGTTAACATCAACGAGGAATTAGAAACACAAGGCCAATTATCATGGGTGGACTTGTTTCAAACTCCGACGTTCCGCAGACGTCTCTTTGTCGGATCCTTTGTATGGGCAGCGGCTATGCTCTCCGGCATATCGTTTGTGCAATATTACCAAACTACCATCTACGCCACTCTTCAATTCGATCAAAACAAGCAACTACTTGTAAGCGGTCTGTATGGGTCGGTTGCGCCAGTGGCATGCTTATTGTCTCTTTTCTTTGTTGATCGAATTGGGCGCAAGAAGATTCTCATCTTCAGCTCCTCGCTTCTTTCTATTTGTTACATGATCATCACCATTTTAGCTGCAGTTTTTCCCGCCCGACCTGGTATGCCCACAAATGCTGCTGCGCAGCGCGGCTTGATCGCGTGCATTTTTGCGGTTTCGGCCAACTATTCAGCTCTGCTTGGTCCAATGACTTGGATTATTCCGTGAGTTTTCTGCTAAATATATGCGAGATGTTTCTAACTAGTCGTGTAGTCCTGAGGTCTTTACTACTGATCTAAGAGCCAAGGCAAACGCAATTGTTCAGGTTATTCACTATTCAATTAGCTTGATCATAACACAGTGTTCTCCCATTGCTTTAGCAGAAGTTGGATGGAAGTATTACGTGAGTTACATTCAGTTTATTGTTAGTCAGCTAGAATTAACGAAATATAAGATCCTATTCATCCTGACAAATGCCGTCTGCGCTGTTGTGTTTGCGGTCGCTTACCCTGAGACCCGAGGTAAGTCTCTGCTCTCTATTTAGCCTGTCAAGCTTCTCTCCTTGCTCCTCTAGTCTATCATAAAATATATACTAAACTCTTTAGGAAAATCTCTGGAAGAAATCGATGAAATCTTTGGTGACGTTGAGATTATCCGTGAGGAAGATGCCAACCTGGATATGAAGAAGCCTATCAGTGCGCAAATTGAACATGTCAGAAGTGATGAGCATTAGGAAGAGCCGAGCTAATGCGGTTTCATGCTGTGCTATCATATTTTAACTTTCATTACTGGACTATTCTCATAGCCAGCCATGGTTACGAACTTGCTTCTATCAGGGGTTTCCAGGGTGTGCGGTATATTGTCTAGTAATCGACCCTAATCTAATTCACAGTTAATTTTTGATATAAATTCCGTATTTCTCTTTTAATATTTCCTCTATTAATGTTGAAAGAAATGCATTTTGTCTACTTGTAGGTCAATTTATGCCTAAATGAGTCGGCGAATTGTGCGTAGTAGAGGGGCTCACGACAAAAGGTTTCTGGTTTTTTACTCTTGTACTCAGGCAATTCATCATATCAACATAAATCTTTTGTAACACAAAGTATAGCTCTTCCAGAGCGAAAATTATGTTGAAATGAGTTTGAGTGGGACATCATCATGCAAAATAACCATTTTGTTGAACTCTAGCTTATAGTGAAACCATGGCCCAGAGCTTGCTGGTAAAGAGAGCTCTAGCGTTGGCGAGGCTCTTGGCTAATTGCTCTGAGTTTTCTGGATGCGCACTCAACAACCAAGACTCGAAGGACTGTCCTTCGAAAAGTTGGATAAAGATGTCAGAATCGACACTGTCAATAAGTTCTAAGACGACCGTAGCTTCTTGAGAAGGAGATATTTCGCATAGGAATCACAATGGCGGTTCCTGTTCTCGCCAAGTGAACATGTTGAATAACTCGAACAGCCCCATGTACGCACTTTTCAACTGAGTGAACCCGAAAATGCCCACAGATGTGATCTCCCTCCTTCACCAAAACCGTACAGGACTGCTTAAAATTCTCCCAGAATGGGTTTTTTACCTTCTAGAATATTCACGACCCCGGCATTTCTGACTGTTTAGATTGAAGCATTAACAGATAGGGAGAAAAGCGCACATAATTGTAGTCTGCATTAATACGTGGGATGATCAGTCCACACTAATTACGCTAGAAGTTCCTGGAACCAAAGAACGAAGCGAAGTTACATAAGAAACCCTTCCACAAATTAACAAGAGCGAGCCAGCTGAATCCAGATCTGGTTAACATCTTGATCGGATTATTTTGCTGATACAGCCCATAATTAAAAAGGTCCGAGGAGACTCCGGAGGAGAGTTCCGAGAAGGTTGCCTACACTCTCAAGAACGTCGCCGAGGTTTGTTCCAACACCAGTGCCACCACCCTTAATTGAAGAAACAAGAGAAGAGACGAAAGATGTGAGAGGGGCAATCAAGGGACCGATCGAACCAGAGATAGTAGTAAGTTCGTTCTTGATAAGTAACTGAAGGGCGGCGGGAAGGTCGGTTTTGATGTTGGCAATGAGACTTTTGATAGAGCCAAGCGCGTTGACGGTGGTAGAAAGGGCCTGGGATAACGCAGCGAGGTCATCTTTGGACAAGTCATCGAGGTCCCCGAGAGTCCCGGTGAGGAGACTTGTCACACCACCAAGAATAGCCGTAGATGCAGTGTGGACGGCGGTGATAATGTTGTTAATATTGGCCTTCAGCGCAGCTTGGAGCACTAAGTTGAATTGGGCACCAACATTGTTCGAAACGGTGCTAATGATGTTGTCTAAAGAAATTCCAAGGTCAGGGTCCTTGCCTTTAATATGATCTTTAAATACTCACTAACGGATGCCACACTCGTCTGAACAGTGGTGTCCAGCTGGTTGGCAGCTTTAACTATGGTCTGCACGACTGAGGTTTGGCTTCGTTTCTCGACAACGGCCGGGGCAGCCAGGACGGCAGTAGTGAAGAGGAGGACGTTAGAGAACTTCATTGTAAAAGATCTCAACGAGTTCAGAAAATCTTTGCCAAATGATTCAGATGTTTGCAGTTGGATTGGAATGGAAGATGATCATGTTGCGAGAGACCACTTTCCTCTTTATATACTAAAATCTCCCTCATTACCTTTCTCAGAAATTACTCCCCAGAGAGTATATTCAGAGGTCGGGAGGGACGTTCCTCGTCGAGTCCGCTTTCGGATGGCTTCGGTAGGCACATACACGGGTCGTTGAGCTTCGCAGAGTTCACACTGACCCACGACATACATTCCAATGTATCGTTTGCGGAGCTTTCGACTGAGGAGCTGAGGATGCGCTGTAATCCGAGACATGTGCAGTATACTGAGACACCACTGCCCCTGGGCCACGCTCAAGAATCATTCGGACCCGCCTCATTTACTCCGTACACCGTGCCGTGTTGAGTGGTGCTAACTACGAGAAGAGAAAACAAAACTGTCGACATGGCAATAAAGCAACCGCTTAAAACAGTTGAGACCACCGCAACCTTTCTGCATGTTCCTTCAAAGAACATAATAGACAAGTCATCCATTTAACTTTTATTTTAGAGTTGGACCAGAACAGATTTGGCTGATGAGCAAAAACGAACTGATAGATTCAACGATTCTCCATTGTCACTACGATTACCTTTCGGTTCACAATGAGCTCACAAAACTTATTCTTGAGAGACATCGAAAGCTAAGAGGTGTGGAAATGTCGAGAAGACCCACCCTGAGCTAAGAGCATTCCGTTCATCAGGCGTGTGTGATAAAGGTAACCGTTTTAACGAGCTGTGATGTGCTCATTACGATTTTGATAGGTCCAAGCAAGCTGTGGATTGGAGCATCCCTTCCCGATGCGGGTGCTTCAGTCACATTGCCTGCTCCTATGAGTGGAACAAACAATGCACCAAGTCACATTACCTCAACTATCGAGTTTTTTTCTTATGATCGCATTTGAAGATCTCATCCCGCTTGCGGTGAGTCAGTGAGATCGGCAGTGATCTGTTGAGGTTCATCCACGTTTGTCGATAGCCGAACAATAGAGACATTGAGTAGGCTTCTTACCCTAACCCCAAATCAGGAATTCACTGTTGGAGATAATCGAATGGACAACAGCACTACGTTGGTGATTTGTTGTGAATTCGATTTGGTGATTGCAATAGGTGCATCCCGAGCGATGAGGCCTCTACAACTAGACATAGCAAGCGCTTAGACCACAAAGCTCCTTGCAGACCCGTTAGACTAATGTTCGACCGGATTGGTCTACTGATCGCATTATCTCGGCATCATTTTCGCTTCCGCACAGGGAGGCGTGTAAGCATTGAGAAACCAACCCCCCCGCCCTGACCTTGTCACACTACGCATGTGTCATACAATACATCCCTACAGCACGCTCGAGACTTTCCTCCGTCCCCATAAAACACGGCAAGGGCTAAAAAACACAACAATGTCTTGGATCACAAAGGTAATGTGTCTTACCTTACGTCGGGTCTTTTATGGTCGAATGAGCGAGGTGGGGCCGGGAGCCAACGGTTGTTCCCGCGAGCAGACTTGGAACAGCAGAACCACGTCCTAAAACGTTCTTCAAAGTTTCATCCTAAATTGGTCAGCTGTATATCAAGGACGCCCGGACCGAAAGACTTGATCTCGAGCCGGTACAGCTGCATATATGCCTCTCTTACGAGTCTCACTCAGCCGAGGGAGGGGAACAAGAGGAGGCTCACATGCTTCAGTATATCCAATAAGAGAGGTAGCAACATTTCCGGCCTTCATTTCTCACGTAATTTAGTTCTACTCGTTAGCAAAGCTTCATGATGTCGGCTGTTGCTATTGCATGCTGAGACAATCCTAGGATACCAAGTTCAGCAATATTTGTAATTCAATCAGCTGTCAATATTACAGCCATATGGGAGGAGAGCTTGCGTGATCATATGGGCACTATCTCTATTCATAACTCTTTCTTTATTCGCTCAACGCTGTCGGGAATTCCAGCCCCTCCGGCATCTTATCCTGGTGTGACTACATCTTTCTATGTCAATAACACGCCGGCTTAACTCTATCCATAAAGCTCACAACTGAAACATCATGCAGGGTGTCATGCAAGGTTTGATGAGGTTCTCCCGTCCAGTTAGAATCCAGCTTCAATACCAACCCAAGGCCGAATACTCAGACAACTATCCCAAAGTTGATGTCATGTTCCTGCTGTTCTACCACACCGCCTCTTCTGTTGCTCAGCCTCGCTACAAAGCTCGGCGATCTCCTTCAGCTGCATTTAGAGACAACTCTTTATGATCCGTATTGAAATCGCTTGCGAAATCGGAGATGTAGCCTGGAAGCTTTACTCGATTATATTCGCTCGCCACCGGTTCTCCCATGGCTGAATAAATTGGCAAAACACCTGTCCAAGTGGAGTTAAGCATTGCCTCATTACCCATATCAGTCTTGTCGTCAGTTGCTTGTCCCGCACTGATTTTTGCGCTCCCAGAGGTAATGCGAACTTTGAGCATTCCAGTGCTTTGCATCTCGGCTTTGGTGATGGGTAAACGTGTGTGGCGCCAGCGGTCAGGCACAACACTGTTGGTGATGAGTTCCATGGCATAGAGCTTCTCGTCTTCATCTTTGACAGGAGTCGCATAGCCATAAAGAACTGTTGATCGATAGTTATAGTTATGCGAGAACGACGCTAGTGTGAGGACGAGACCGTCAACGTGAGAGGCGGCAATACAGACCGGCATGCCTCGATTTTCGTCGTTGTTTCCTTCGCCATTTGCTTCGCCATTTGCTTCGCCGTCGACCTTGCCATTTACACTATTCTGGCAAGTGTTCATCAAACGAGAGGAAACATAACCATGAAGGTAAAGATCCAGCGGGTCTCCAAGGTCGGCACTAGGGCGCTCGAAAGACCCCATCTGACCAATCATCGGGAGAGTTACAGGAAATGGTTGAGTGGGAGTGCTGAAAGAAATGTGCAAGATGGGACAAGTATTCACAATCTTGTGGATTGTTTCTAATGCGTAAACGGCGTGAGCATTGTAACGCTTCACGGTGTTGAGAGTCTCCTTAGGATACTCGAGGTTAAAGCGACCCATGGTCAGAAACGAAGTGGTAATCCTGGGTAAGAAATAAAGTCTAAGGCAATACAATGACTCTGCGTACCTGCATCTAGATTGTATCACCAGAGATTACTAGGACTTGGAGTTCTATTTGTATACGGGTCGGTTGACAGGAACGGCTATCGTAGAAATAGTGGTGGTTATCTGCGCTGGAACAGATGACCTCCACCTTCAGCACTAAATGTACCTACGTCAAGGTCTGCGATAAATTGGTACGAGAAATCAGTTACGGAGAAGTACAGTCTCGAAGAATTCATATCAGAAATACCTTTAGGTGGGGTTCAGTAGTGTTCATACTAACAGATAACTCCAATCTGGTACATTTGAAGAGGGTGCGCCACATGGCAATAATTTCCCGGAACGGTTAGATTCTCTGCTATTTCAATGCCCAGCCGCCCAATGGTCGCTGTTTTGCTGGAGATAGAGAGTAAAGATGCATCTTATTACCCCGGAATGGATAAGATTAATCATCCTGATGATTTCAAGAGCGGTTTAGGCAGGCCGGACACAACGGCTGGCCACGATCTTACTTGACTTAGCTATCGAGGCCTGCTGGTAATAATGTCTTGTTTAAGGAGTTCGGGGGGGAGAAAGCGGGGTTAATTACCTCAGGGAAGGGAAGAAAGCATCCGCATTTGCTAGATGTCAATATATGTCAAATACATTCAGACCTGCAAAATAAGTCCAGAACAAGATTACGGAGAAAGAAAACCACACCAAATATCTTTAATTTGTAGGTATCACGATGTTGATGCTTCAAGGCCTATAATTTGGGCGTTATCCTTGCAATAATTGGACTAAGTATAGGATAGTCACCTGAATTGGCTATCCACGGATTTGAAGCGTGTTTGTGGCCTTGATGAATGGGGATGGTCAATGGAGCAGGCGGACTGTATATTTGCCAACGTGCTATTTGAGCCATAAATTCTCCCTGTCCTTTTCATATAAATGACAGCATAACCCTTTGTTCAGGACTGCTCCACTCCGAAGCGCAAAGTGGTCGTTCCGACCTGCGGGGTTGGGCTGCGGCAAAGAGGACTGCCACATTGTCACCTTGGGCACCCATACCTACGCCCAGGAAACATAGCAGATCGATTTGAGCCGCACCACTTAACTGGCTTCAGAGTTTTCTTGTGACCAACGCTCATCATGCTAACACTAATCAGCTTCCACTCATCAATGCTGCGCCATTAACATTGGGGCTCGGGGCACTGGGCTCCGACGGGTGGGTCAGCTTCCCTCGCTGATTTGCGCGCCTATGTTCCTTGAGGAACCAAAACCTCAGTATAAAAGGTTCATCAACCACCTAAACACAAACCACAATGATTCAACATACCACCAAACACCACCAAAATGTCTATGAATTTTGAGGATTGTGCTAAAGTTCGGGATGGTTTCCCCCGTCCCTTCCCGGACACTCCTTCGAATGTCCTCGAGCAGTTTAAGATGGCCGGAAAGGTCGTCGTTGTAACTGGTGCCGCTGATGGTCTTGGCCTTGCTGTAGCGGAGGCCATGGCCGAAGCTAAGGCTAACGTTGCGTTCTGGTATAATTCGTGAGCCACCCTAACTGGACATGAATTTGATCTCGTATCTAATCTAAGCTCGTAGAAATGATGTTGCTATCGCAAAAGCAGAGGAGATTGGAAAGACTCACGGCGTCAGAACTGTCGCCTACAAGGTTGATGGTAGGTCACCAAAATGGTACACTCAGAGGAGTATCCACTAACAATTTTACTCTAGTTTCGGACGCTCAGAGGGTGCAGGCAACTATTGCGGAAGTTGTTAAGGACTTTGGAAGAATAGATGTTTTCATTGCTAACGCTGGCATGGCCATTTCTAAACCCATCTTGGAGCAAACTCTTGATGAATTCGACAAGCAGATGTCTGTGAATGGTAAGAATTTCTACTCGGATCTAGACTGATATGGATTGCGCGTACTAACAGTAGTTATAGTCAACGGAGTCGTCTACTGTTCCAAATATGTCGGTGAGATCTTCAAGCGTCAAGGCTCTGGTGTTCTCATTATCACCTCAAGCATGAGTGCACATATCGTCAACGTCCCAACCGACCAGCCCGTATACAACAGTACCAAGGCTTTCATCACTCATTTCGGCAAGTCTCTGGCTCGTGAGTGGCGAGAGTTTGCTCGTGTGAATATTGTTTCACCGGGATTCTTCGACACCAAGATGGGTGCCAGCCCGTTTGCCATTAACGAGGCTTACCGAATGGCCGCGCTCGGACGACAAGGTCATGTGAAGGAGATTAAGGGACTTTATCTGTATCTTGCGAGTGATGCATCTACGTATATGACGGGAAGCGATATTTTGATAGATGGTGGGTACTGCTTGCCATGAGAGGGGAATTTTGAGAATAGCTATAGAGATAGACAATGCCCTTGCAATATATTCAACACACAGGGTCACCAATTCAATCAATTCATAGATTAATGTCAGATTGTATCTTGTGCTTGGTATACCTTTTGGAAACATTTTCAAGTATTTTTGCCATCTATTCTCATTAGTTATTAATTATTCTGCCCATCGAATTGAGGATAAGCCCAATCGTTAAACAAAGCATCCATTGGAGTATTGTCAAGATAGCCCCAAGGCGTCTGATCGAGAATCATCCTCAAATTCAGGTCGGAAGTGTCATCGTATAGGCCGAACTCATTCATCGGTAGAGCGGCATACTCGTTGTTTGCCCCATGGGGGGGAATCACATCTGGTCCACTAACAGCAACTTGAGCGGAATAGCCCAAATTTTCACTTGATTGAGCTGTTGTGGACTGGTCTGCTGAATTCCGGGCCTGGGCTCGTTGGTGGATGATATCCAAGACCTCCAAACAACGACTTGCCGACTTGCTCTTCTGAGCAAGCATGATTAAGCAGTCTCGAGCTTTTGAAACCACCACTTGCCATAGGGTGGTTTCGTCGTTAGATCGCTGCTGGTTCTTCTTTTCAAGGTAGCTTGCCTCTAGTACCAGAGCAGCTTGGAATAAGAAGTAAGTGGCATACCATGCAATGCCCAAGTGTACGATGCCTTCGTAGGCACTGCAGAATGCTGCGATGTCGTGGACACTTTGCATGGCAATATCAAGACACCGGTTTTCCGCGTCCATCTTGCTTTGAAGGAAAGAGTGGTGCCGCTTGCTACCCCGCCATAGGATAATTCGAAGGTTTTGTTCTTTCCATAACACAACCGATCGTGGCCCCAAGAACCAAGTTGGAACGTCAGGAGATGTGAAGTAGCCGGGTAGAGTGTGTCTCCAAGACTCAAGACTCCGCTCGATTGATTCGGCTACTTGGTACTCTAGTTTTGCATTTGCGGTCTTGGCGAGTAAGAATTCGTGGTACAATACATTGGCGAGCCTGGCTAGCTGTGCTTGGGCAATAATTGCCGATAACGTTGTTGGGCAATCTACCTCCGGTGGAATCGGCAAACGAAGGTCAACCTCCTTGGAACTCATTAGACAATGATATGTAGTGACGAGGAAACAATAATACCTTGTCATGAATATTTCTTGGGATTCTTGTGTCAATAACACCCTCTGACACATTTGGCGGTCGGCCTGTAGTGATATTGAATCCGCTGTCGAAACAGTATACGGTCCAAAAGAGTTGCCGACGACGCTCGTGACCAATATTATCTTCGATCCCGGGTGTTTCTCGGTGCAGTCCTAGGCCAAGAGCCATCTTGTAAGCTATTCCAATGAAGTTATATCCTGTATTAGGACGATCAATCTTCTGGAGATAGTTGCCCATTAATAGAAAGGCCTGTACTGTTTCAAGTGTTCCCGACTCAAGCATCTGTATCGAAAGGTAAGAGCGAGCTGTTGAATAGTATTTTGATTGAGCATGGTGTTCATCTGTCGTAGATATCCAGTGTCCGAATGCGAGAACCATAAAGTAGATAACATTCCAAGTGGATTTGCATTTGCGATGTGGCCGAGCAGCAACTTTCTCGCGAAAGGTGCGCTCGTGGAGTATTGGGTAGGAAATATTGTAAAATAGAAAATATGCGTCAATCAAATGGCCAGTGATTGCGGCCGAAGCAAGCTGTGGAGGATCCAGCTGGGTTTCAGCTGTATGGTTGAGTTGCGGATGGGACTGCCATGTTCCAGGTGAGTTGCTTTGCACATTGGATGTGGCCAACTCTGGGAGCATAGAGGCGATTTCTTGAAGAAGATTGGATCCCGAACTACTACCTAAGCCCCTCTACATATTAGTCCTGATCAGAGGCCGACCGACACAAGGATCACTATTCGTGTGAGTTCACTTACCTAAATAACCGGAGTCAAGTGTAGATAGAGTTGCCATTCCATCTTGAATTCTCAAATCTCCAGCTGGGGACTCAGTGTCTGGCGGGGATGTTTCATGCCACTCAAATTCATGAGTAGGCTGGTCATGGTCAGTGGTATCTTGAGATCCATTGAGGGGATCGATATATGCACTAGATGGAAGGTTGCCTTGACCGTTTGCGTGAATGTTGGCGAGAGCTTCTTCAATGTCGAGATCTGGACGCAAAGAGCGGAGGAGGGCCTGAAGCTGGACACAACGGAGCTCGGCAGCATCAAGATTCTTCCGCGTCAGAGGCGTACGGTCCGGAGGATTCACAAAGCTACATGTTTTTCCGGTCCGAGAACAATATGAACAAGGGCCCCCGCCGCGGTTGCTGAGCAAGCATCGACTCTTGCGTTTTTGGCAGTTGAGACAGGCCCGGGATTGGATTGGTGACCGAGATCGTCTGGATGGGCCCATTCTGATCAAGGCCCATAGATTGATAACCGGAATTTCATGTGAACCTGCGGAATATCAACACCGAAACCTGATATCTCTCACTTTGTGAAACATTGGGGTGCGCATGTGGGTGAGAACTTAGTTAGGTCATAGAGTTCCCTAGCGAAATGGTGGGGGATTCATCGGAGCACAGTCGGCCGATGTGGATCACGACCATTATGACTCGTAATGGCAAGCCAACTGCGGGGAAGTCTCGTTGTGAGTGGAAAGGACCGAATTTGGGATTGCAGAAGTCTACCTGTCCTTATGGGTCTGACGACTTATTATTGAAGCTATAACCTTGGAAGATGAGCAATGCCACGGCTCAGCGACGGGCGTTTCATGGTCGCAACGAACTGGAGTTGGACTAAGAGTACCCCTTGTTTACTCTGACTACATGATCATAGTTAGGAAGTGTAAGAGTGCCTAGTCGAGTTACTTTCGGTATCTATGCTCAAAGAAAATAAGCAATAACTACATGTATTCATGTCCGACGTTACTTCAGGAGGTCATTTGACGGTGTAGTCGGCGACAACTTGATTCAAGAATCGTGAGATGGTTACAAGAGATTGATGTGTACTGTGAAGATAGGGATTGATATATGTATTTGACATTCATTGACTTTGCAGTTGAGTTGACTGTCTATTGAAGAATACAATTTACATGTGCATGCCAATTAATCTGTGCCTAGTCGATCCAGAGTTGTTTCATGAATACTTAAACCGACTCGACCTGATCAGCGGCAGTTTCATGTCCGACCTTATCCTCAATAATATCGCCGCCTACAATCCCGAGTTGAGCGCGGATGTCGGCAATTCGCTGCATGTCCTCCTCGCCCTGGTTGCCACCAAACAGCTTGTCCATTTCCTCAATTCGAACTCCCTTGGTTTCAGGCACGAAGAAAAATACCCAAACACCGAGGAAGAGACAAAACCCTGCTTAGTTAGCACATCGATGGAGACACCCAACATGCGGTCAGTTATAACTTACCAAAGAAGAAGTAAAAAGTTCCAAACTCGATTGCCGACAACATTCTTGGCGTAATGAGAGCAACAATAAACTAGAAATATATTAGCGGCGCGAATCAGGAAGCCATTTGGATCGACCTACGTTACTCAACCAGTTTGTTCCAATTGCCACACCTACAGCCTGGGATCGAACCCCGGGTGGGAAAATTTCCGAAGGCATGATCCAATTAACACATCCAATACTGAACGCAAAGTTGGATATGTAGAGCCAAATAAAAACAGCCGACGCCCAGCCCGCGGGGCGATGATCCGCAAGAGAATCCTTGTACACAGCATAAATTGTACCCACGATCAATTGCGAGACACCCATACCCACAGCACCAATAAGAAGAACCTTTTTGCGTCCCCAACGATCCATGTACATGATCGCGGGAATTGTTGAGAAGAAGTTGATGACGCCAACGACACCGGTGGCAAGAAGGTCAACCGAGTGCCCGGATAGTCCAATCTTTCTGAAGATCTGAGGAGCATAGTAGATAATCGCGTTGATGCCTAATCACTATTAGATGAATAAACTTGCAAGCAAAAGGACACCGGACTTACCAGTGAACTGTTGGATGATTTGAAGCAGGCAGGCAACAATCATTCTTCGATTGAGATGACGAATTGTGAACAGCGACTTGTATCTCTCGTAGGAAAGACGAATACCGGTCATATTGGGATATCGCGCTGCCGTGGTCTCCTTGTCAAAAAGAGCAGCAGCTTTGATCTCAAGGAGCTCCAGTCTGATACGATCGTCGGTCGCGGGAACTCGACGGATACGGATCAGGGTTTCGCGAGCCTCATCCTCTCGATCTAAGATACTGTAAGCGATTTCTATGCTAATGAAGACCGTGGTTGGGTGTTTACCTTGCATAATCAACCACCTGGGTGTAAAAGGCAAGAAGAAAGTGCCAATCGCCAAAATCACCGAAGGAACACATTGGAAAGCGAGTGGGAATCGCCATGCCGCTGCGGATTGACCATCTCCGGTTCCTCCAATGTGCTGAGTTCCGTAGTCTAACCAAAATGCAACCATGATGCCGACGGTAATTCCAAGCTGTTGCATGGCGACCAGACTACCCCGAAGATTGGGTGGCGCCAGCTCACTGAGATACAGGGGCACAACCATGGAGAGTTGTCCGATGGAAAGCCCGGCGATAAATCGTCCAACAAAGATCATGGGGATATTAACTGCGGCCGCTTGGATCACGGATCCTACGTTGAATATAATATTGGCGATGAGAAGGGACCAACGCCTGGAAAATCGGTCTGCGATGGGGCCATTTGCCAAAGAACCGAACATGGCTCCGAGAGTGAGGACAGCGACCATCCATCCCTGCAAAGTAGAGTCGTTGGCTAATAGAGGAAATTGCTTCCCCTAAAAGAAATAGTCAGGAGCCCAAAAAGGTTATAAAATAAATACCGAGGGGACTTACAAAATTGCTCATCACAAGAACGCCGCTTATAACACCTTGGTCATAACTACTTGTGGTCAACCTAAGCTCTTAAACGGATGGTAGGATAAACAATTACCCAAAAAGAAATCCTCCGATGCTAGCAAAACATGCCAGGAAGAAGATGTAAGGCTCTCGTAACAAGCCCTTGTAGCCTATGTATGGTCAGCATCACCGTAGAGTTCGAGTCTGTATATTCTTTGCTCACTGACCAGCCTCGCCATAGGAGATTTCGACTCCTCCCGCAGGAGCAATTCCACCTGGTCCCGCCATGAGGATATAGGATGGTAAGAAGAGAGTATTCGAATTGGTTTCACCAAAGTAACAAGGAATTGATCGTTAGATGAAGACGTACTGGACAAGTGGTATCGAGATCACCTGGCCGGCACTCCCAACCTATATAGTCCTAGAAGTCGTTCTTTTCAAGAGACCTGTGGTAACGTAGTTTGGGGGAGCTGATTTCGGCTAGTAATGCACTAGTCTAACCAATGATCCCCATGGGGTAACAAAATCGGGGGTGCACAAGGTAAACCGTTGTCGCAACCTTGTCATGTGCAAGAATTGTGATGAGTAGACAGGGAACCTGTCACCTCGTGGGCCACTGTGCTCCGAAATCGCATGATTATAAAGTAGGTGCGAAAAGGTCGAGCCAAACCTGACTTGGCTACGAAAGTATCCATATCGGAGCGCTGTGCTCCGAAGGCCAAGCTGTCGGCGAGGCGTCGCCCGATGTATGAATACTTGAATAGTGCTGAATGATGGGAATTTACTAGCGCTGGGCCCTAATGACTCGCTTTTCCTCCTAAAGGTGAAGGGTTGAGACTGAAGAGTAGATGAACATATTGGAGATGGTATTTCTAGAGCAATATTACATCAGATAAGACAGTAAGGCCTGCTCCAGTTGTTCATGTATGCCTAGCGGTAGTATACGAATGTCGGATTTCTCTACTCTAAGTGGCGATTTATTGATGTGATATATGTCAAACGAATGGACCACTGATTCCAATGAGTCCTGGGCTCAAATTTCATCGTGATGGACACAAGGAATTAGATAAAGAATAAGGGTGTTCATGCAAAATCTGAAGTGTTGAAGCCCGCCATACTTCTTGTTGTTTCCTCTAGAGCGAGCTAAGCCTCTGCTTTCACCTCAATACTCTCCACCACCATGTTGGGTTTGATCAAAGTCCTCCGAACTTCATCTCCATTTCGTAAATCATTTCCCTCTGCCCTGGCAATAGCTGAATCCCAATCTTTCTCTATTCCCGAGTTGATATGCCTCGCGGCAACGCGCCGACGAGCTAATGATGGCTCAACATCCACGAACCAAGTGTCGTCCACGTAATTAGTGATTTGGTTCCACGGGTAGCGGTCAAGGAGCAACCAATTGCCTTCAATGATGATAATCTCAGCCTCTCGCTCAATGCGAAGAGCGTCCGCAATAGGATCCTTCTTCTCGTGATCGAAACTTGGCGCCAGAATGGCTCCTGAATTGCCGAACCGAGAGCCATGCAGTCTTTTGACAAGGTCCAATACTCCCTCCGCATCAAAAGTCCAGTGAATTCCTCGTCGCTCATAGGCTTCCGAAGAATTAGCCCATGTGTCAAGAAATGCCCGAGAGAAGTGAAAGCCGTCCATAGGAAGCACGGTTGCAACAGAACGCTCGGCTTGGGCATTGATGCGACGCACAACC
This sequence comes from Mariannaea elegans, assembly GCA_930272665.1. Taxonomy (NCBI): domain Eukaryota; kingdom Fungi; phylum Ascomycota; class Sordariomycetes; order Hypocreales; family Nectriaceae; genus Mariannaea; species Mariannaea elegans. The sequence goes on from CAKNEU010000084.1 coordinate 53,302, forward strand.
TCGGCCGCAATTGTTGACTTTCCAGATCCTGGAGGCCCAGATAGAGCAATGATTATTCTAGAGAGCGGAACATCTGGTGTCGACTTGTTGCGGACTTCAAGGGCCCTTTCCGTGAGAGTTGCGTAGACAGCCTCCATTACAACGATCCGATTGATTGCTGTTTAGTTCGTCACCAAAATGATGGACTTTTGGGGCATCTTGTAATGGCAACAGGCGCCAAACTTATCCCACCACTATCGACATAGACCAGAACCCCACGTCGGATGAGTGTGCTCCGATACTCCACTCAGCTTTCTGCTGCTACAATGCCTCTGAAATCTTAGAACTTTCGATCCAAGCTCGAGCAGATGAGTTTTCGTCTTCAACTCTCAATAAGTTTATAGCTTGCTCTCTCGTCAGCCATTCATTCTAGGACACCTCGGCATTTCTACATTAACTCAACCCCCTGGCTCGTTTATTTTTCCCTTGCGCCCCGCCATTCTCACCATGTCTCCCTCTGTCCAATTGACTGATCGGTCGGAATTGGCCGCCCGAGCAGTCCCATCAATGGTTTTGAGCGATGGCTCCGACTCGTCCATGACACCGCCGCCCAAAATCCCAGTTGCGAAAGATCCCCAAGTTGGAGCTAAAGAGCGTTTTACCGTTCGGGGTAACATGATAGTGACTGGTGGCGCAGGTACGCTTGGTCTTGCCTCTTGTGATGCTTTGCTGGAGCATGGGTTGAGCGGCTTGATGATTTTCGATGTGAACCCCGCGCAGTCGCAAAAGGAGATTGAGGCCATGAAGGCCAAGTTCCCCGAAGCCAAGATCGACTTCTTGAAGGTGGATGTGACCAATGAGGAAGCCGTTGCAAAGGCAGTAGCAAGTACAGTTGAGGCGCTTGGCTCAGTCGATGGCCTTTTGTGCTTCGTTGGTGTGGTTGGATGTGTCAATACGCTAGAGATGCCAGTGTCCCAGTGGCGAAGGATACTTGACATCAACACCACCGGATCCTTCATCTGCGCCCAAGCCGTTGCCCGTCAGATGGTTTCTCAAGGGACTGGCGGATCCATCACATTCATCGCGTCTATTTCCGCCCATCGAGTCAATTTTCCCCAACCGCAGGCAGCTTACAATGTTAGTAAGGCAGCTCTGCTTACTCTCAAGAACTGCCTAGCTGCTGAATGGGCACGATACGGCATTCGCACCAACAGCGTCAGCCCTGGCTACATGGACACAATTCTAAATGAAGGTGATGGAATTGCTGAACACCGAAAGATTTGGGCAGCTCGCAACCCTAGTGGTCGGATGGGTAGTCCCTCTGAGCTCACGGGCACCATCGTGCTGCTGGCGAGCACAGCGGGAACGTATATCAACGGAACGGATATTGTGGTTGATGGTGGAGGTATTGTTTTCTAATGGAAAACTTAGTTAAAATTTAGAGGAGAACTTCGAGTGGAAGCTATGACACGATTGGTGAGATAGCAATGAAAGATTAGGGGGAAAGCCCTCAGATAATGCTCATCCCAGGCCTACATACCTAATTATTTTACAATAGTGAGCTGGGCAAGGTGTGGGCTTTCAAATCTTATAACCAAATACTTCAGTCTTGGACAATACCACCATGAGAGAATGTGACTAATTACAGGTAGATAGAGCACATCGTCTTGGAAACGGAATGTTGATTGAAGCACAATTGGGGCTCGTCTGGGCTTATGAGAATATCGCAACTAGCATCCTCACGATCAAGGTTGTCAACAGCCTCAGAGAATTGCTGATGATATACGTCGCTATTGATATTCCTTGCATGGTTTTATGAAGCTGGTTGAGTGGCGTCGGAGCTTGGTACTAGCGATCTAAAATGAGAATGCTTGTGGCATTGAATTTTCCGTCTAGAATTTCTCAACAACTGTGTGATATCCAGCGAAACAGACTGGTTCAACTGAACCTTACCCTCCTAACAGGGTCGTTATATTCTATCTTTTTGTCAATTGGCCTGTTCGATTTCAACTCTGAAAAGATGAATCACGGTGAGGGCTACTACCGAGCACAAGTGAAGCAGAACTCCAAATGAACGGCTTGATGAGTAAAAGAGGAAACGCAACGAAATTGAGTCGCGTCCAATAGTGTCACGCGAACCCATGTTTTAAAATCGAGGTACTCAAGCCACTCATTTCTGGCACCTATATTCATGCGCTTAGTAAGTAGCAGCCCATTCACGGTCCTTCGGCGCGTTCACGTACAAGAGCGTGAACACAAGCTGAAGCTTCTCCCCGCACCACAACTTCATCTTTCTTGTTCACGGTGAAAGAGCCAAACATCACCAATCGCCCATCATTGAACGCCTCCATGGATCTCACCAAGCAACTTGCGGCGGTCGATAGAACTGTCGAAATGACCAAGCTCGAGTCGGAGGAAGAAGGGCGTATTATCACCCTCAGCCAATCCTTCCCCATCGCGGTGCCAGTCCTTTGGGACATCTGCACAAACCCAGAGAAAATTAAACAGTATTTCTCGCCCGTCTCCGGAGACTTGAAGGTCAATGGCCGCTTCCAGATCCAAAACAATGCCAGCGGAACAATTGAATCGTGTATCCCAAATTCCAGCTACCGTGTGACCTGGGAGATTGGTGGCAACACTAGCTGGGTCGAGATTCGCACCAAGGAGATTGGCCCAGCAGAGGCTCGCCTCGAGCTGTCGCACATTGCGGCCGTTAATAAACATTGGGAAGAATACGGAGCTGGAGCTGGGGGCGTTGGGTGGGACATGTCTTTTGCTGGTCTTGCGTATTATCTGAAGGGCATCAAAGTCGGCAAGGACTGGTTCGTTAATGATGACACGAAGAAGTTTTTGGCCAAGTCTAGTGAGGCCTGGGGAATTGCTGCCGTCGAGGGTGGTGAAGACCCCGAAGCGGCTAATGCGGCTGTGAAACGCACAACTGCTTTCTACGTTCCTAGTTGAGATATTGTTTTTCCCATGAGCCGATGAGTCTGGAAGGGTGTTCCTGTGTATAAGCAAACTTTGTATAGGAGGATGATTGGACAAAGGTACTTCGAAAAGATCTTAGTGAATTATGCGAACTTCTACCATTCCCATCATATAGATGCTACCCTAGCTATAGAACGGACCTTTTCGGAGACTTGAAGCGCCCGCGAATCATCGCATGCGGCCCTCTCAAGGCAACCAGCGAGGGCGGCCCCGCCCCTACAGTTTGCAGCCGCTTTGGGTAGCGACCGAGAGGTGACAGTGTGCAGCATCTCTAATAACCGCGCTTCATTTATTCTTTCCTAGCAAAATCTAGATGTACTCTCTCCAAATGAACATTTAACTAGTCGATAATGTTGACCGCAGGCGTGTGGCTAACGACTTCTTCGCAAATTTCTGTGAACTGGCCTCCTCCAGATACGCCAATATGTTGTCAATCTTGCCCGAAAAGGATGAAATTTGGGTTCTTGAGACAAAGAAGGCTAATAAAATGACGGTTTCAGTGTCACTAGTAATCTTGCGCTTTGAGTTTACGGTCAAGGGACTGCTGCCAAGTTGAGGCAAGATACAGATTCAGGTTAGGGGCATTTCACCAAATACAGAGCTCAATGAAGGTGGTTTCTTCCCTCGCACAATTTATTCCCAGTAGTTTTTGCCAGTACATGAACCGTAATCCTTAACATTTGAGTGATAGTGAGAAAACGATATTCTATTCAAATATCAAATAAGTTAAACTAGAGCTTTTTGAGATTATTTGCTGCCCTGCATGCAGCAGATTGTTGATCACATTGGCCAACTCCGCCTGCCAGTTGGCCAGAGTTCGCCGCATTTGCACATGCATTATGTTGCTCGTCGCAGGACCGGCCGAGAGCCGCCCCTGAGCCAACAAAGGTGTCGTCACCGACCGAGAAGGGCCGGTCGCCCGTGGAAGAAATCACAGGTGGAGGTGCGCCACCTAGAGTGCCGGTGAATGCCTGTATATTTTCACCAGAGTTACCAGCAGCTTCTGTGGTTTGGGTAGCGCTGACAGAGGTCAGCGTTACCGAGACGGCATTTGTGGCTCCTCCGCCAATAGTCGCAGTGACCAGAGTAGAAGAGATTGGTGGAGTTACAGCAGGAGCAGCTGTTGTAGTTTCGTCTAGACAGTCATCTTCTGCTGCGGACGAAACGGCATTTACAATCGAACTCGTCGCAACAGCATCTGTAGCACCCGCTGCACTTCCACCAGCAGCAACGCCCTTGACAACTGTAGACAGATCGACCGTTCCTGTTACTGACGCGACACTAAAAGATGCCAGGTCAACAAGATCACTGGCAAAGATTCCACCCGTGCCGGTGAATGTCTGTGACACGTCGGCGGCGGCAGAGGATACCTCGTCCTGCGAGGCATCCAGAACAAGGAGCTTCTGGGAATAGAGGCAGCCTAGATTCGGGTCCTGTTCATCACAAGAGTTACCCGCGCCAGTAGGATCATTTGGCTAAAGAGAATTAGCGTTTCTTCCAAACTATCAAGGCCCTGAGGACATACATCACCGGGAGCAAACGTGCCACTGAGTAGGGCCAGGTTAGGGTCAGCTCCAATTCCAGCGAGTTGCTTCGCCAACTCCAGAGTGATTGCCTTGTTTAAAGCCCCTGCATTGGTCGATGCTGGGTCTTGGTGTTGCGTCAAGGCCGCAATCTCTGGGTTCACCGCCGTCTCATTGCAAAGAACACTGGCAACTCCCACACCTCCCGTGTTCCTCTCAATGGCCTGGAACAGTAGTGCCCCGGCCATCCCCCGCAAATCTTTAACCGCTTTGGCATTGGTGAAGGCTTGGTCGGCAGTTTCCTGCTTTAAGCAGTCGAGATTTGTAACATCTCCAGCCCCAGAAGCTGCGGCAGCGTTACCCAAGAGGCCAAAGACCACGTCAACGATGCCTTTTGGGTTGTCAAGCTTGAGAAACTCGCGAGTGATTGTGAGTACAAAGTCGTGCGAGTGCTCTTGCGGAACCTCACGATTGTGAATATGAGCGGACTGTCGACGTCGGAGGGAATGGCGATGAGACGAAAGATCGTGCAAAGGCGAGGCAAATGCCAGGCCGAGAAGAGCATTAAGAAACGCCAAGGTGAACCTCATGTCGTCTGACTAGGGAAGAGTATAGTTGTGTCTGCGAAGAAGCGAACGGACCAGCCAAGCAGTAGCAGAAACTAGATATACATATAATGAAGAGAAACGATCGTAAAGGAGTGTGAGCGTAATGCCGTATAACGCAATGAACTAAGTAGTGAAGCAAATCGAAACAAAGAAGTGAAGTGATTTGAGTGATAGTTTTGAGAGAGGCAAGGATACTCATCAGTATGTTATATAATTTGTTGCGCTAGCGCTGTCATCTCGTTGGTAGTCATTACATCCTTGAAAACGCATCTGACGCGCGGAGGGTCATCATCATCCAATCTCGAATTGGCCAAGTGGAGTTCTGAGGACCCGGAAGCATCTCTATCCTTCGACGTCTGACGCATGGATCAGAAACTGCGTCTCAAGGTCTGCGTGTTGATTGGACCGCTTTGGCTTTGCCGCTGTCGCTAGGCGAATTTGATGATGCTGAAGCAGAGTTGTAGACGAGCGCGGCAATATGAGGTTGCATCTCACACATCTCGAGCACCAAGTGTGGGTTTGTCGCGTTTTGGCAGGGGGTCTTTGATGAAGCGACCAATTATGGCGCCGTCTCAGAATCGTGGATTGGGCTAAGTCAAGGGGGTTTGTGGCAGATCTCAGACTGTCGGCTCGCCTAATTATTCGTCTCGAAAGGGTTAATTACTCTTCTTCTGCCTCAGTCCATGATTTCGCTCCGTATTCAAGCGCTGCCTTGGCCGCTATTATTTGAATCCCATAGCACCAGACGCTTCTCCCCTCGAGAACAAAATCACTTGGTGTTGGCTATTCATAATGAAGACAACATGGCATATATCAATCCTGGGGCTTTTGAAAGGCCAGAATCCTGTTGCATTGTTCCAAACCCGAATCTCAGCGCCATCCGTTATCGTTTTTACGGGACATGTTGGTAATACCTTGTGCCATGTGCTGTGGAAGCTCACCAAGCTATGCGGAGTAGCGTGTCAAATGATGATTATAAGCTGTAATTATGCTGGACATTAATGGAATACTTTTTCCACTTTGCAGTAATAGTATTAGCTGTGTTACTACCGGCCGTTGATCGAATGCCCAGTCGCACTCAGGGTAAGGGGGCTGCAGCTCCTGCTCTCGCACGACAAATACAATTACAATAGCCACACTCTGATAGCATATTAGGGTGCAATCTCCAGGTTTCAGAACATGGACAGAAGGCCTTATAACTCTGCAGTGCGCCAACGCTAATTCGTTCTATTGCATAGATGTTAAACAACAATCTTTCCGAGAAATCAAGGATTTCGCTGAGTAGGAAGTGTTCTAAACAATAATGTCTTCGAGAGGTCTGGAATAGACTACAATAAAGTGTCAGCTCCATCGTCTCGTGATACATGTCAAGACTTACCATATGAGCGAACTCAATATTAGGATATCGCTCTGTGCTTCCTTCAACGTTCTTAAACTCATATCTCATAAGGCAGTTGGCCAGAATCATCTTAATCTCATTCGCAGCAAAGAAACGACCTGGACACGCGTGTCGACCAAAACCAAAAGTCAGGCTGCTTTGACTGACACTCACGAATTGATTGAGCGCAGCGCCCTCAATGGATCCATATTCCTTAGCCTCCTGTCGCAGCTTATAAAAGCGTAATGCATCCATTTGATCGGCGTGGTGGAACACCTTGGGATCAGAGTTGACAGCGACAGCGGGAATCTCGATAGTCACGCCTGCGGGTATGACTTGTCCGTTGGGGAGGTTGAAAGACTGGAGAACTTTGCGTTGGAAAGAAGCTATCCAGCAATTAGTACCGTAGCCTTGTTTCCCTCAACTAGACCTCTTACCCATAGTGGCCGGATGAAGTCGAAGGGTTTCTTTCAGGAAACTATCCATCTTTTTCATAGACTGAAGCGCGTTGCTGGTAAATACACCATTGTTCTCGGCCAACGTCGATTGACTTCCTCTCGAAGCTCCGATGCTAGGCCTGGCATTATTGCAAGATCATAAAACCTAGAGATCAGTCAGCTGGGTAATTTCTAGGGGATCAAATCAAAGAACTGACGCGTTCGTCGCTGTGAGAGTGGTTGTGTGGATGGCGGCAAAAGTCAACCCCAACTGGACTTTGGCCAGGTTCCGACTATTTTCATCATCAAATTTTGACTCTTCATCAATGAGCCACTGGAGCATGTCGAAAGGTTTTTCGATGGAAGGATCAGTCGCCGCTTCTTTTCTTGCCCTCACGACTGGTCCCAGAAATCCCTCCGCCTCTTTGATACGCCGGTTAAGTTTCGTCATTTCGGGTAATTGGGGCGCAAGGAACGGTCGCAGCCACGGGCGAATTTGTTGGACCGCACACTGAACAGACATGACCTCCATGGTGTAGTTGATGGCTGCATCCAGATACTGTTCCGTCCTCGAAAGTTCGGGGCCGATAAAGATGCGACCGGACACCATGGCCACAATTCTAAGAAGAGCGTGGTGGATATTTAATTCTGTCCAGTCCTTTTGGAGTGAGATTTCCAAGTCCAAGGCTAGTCGGACTTCCTGATCAACAGTTGGGTTGAGTTTGACTAGGAAACATAAGCCCGTGCCATTTCGTTCGCTAGGTAATATTGCGACTGACCTAGGGATGGCGTCAAGTGTGTCTTGATTGTGTGCGGAATGATGGGCACAGATGTTTCAATCTTAGTGTATTTTGTTTCCATGGTCTAGACGGGACTTATGAGTACGGGACAGTGCAGTAAAGGGAAAAGCATACCTCATCTACTGCTGCTTCCATACTGATGACGGTATCCGGAAGTTTCTTGAGCTCTGGTAAGTATTTAGGGGGCAGAACGATGACCGAGGAGTCTGAGTAGTCGTTAGTCAATGTCGGATGCCTTTGACCAATCGTACTTACTTCGAGAAGTGGTAATTCTGAAGGCTCCGTTTTGAAACTATTGGGCACATTGTTAGTCAAGTGTCCAATGTACCAAACAGCGATGGCCACCTTTTGATATCCTTCAGTGTACAGCCTCCGGGCGCCAGCGAGATAGGCCTTTCTTCTTTTCTCCTTACCCCCCAGTTCACTTCCGATAACGGGAATCTTCCATATTTGAACCACTCCAAAGAGTTTCGGCAGTAAAAAGAGAACGACAAAGAGCGCGAAGGCAGTCGAAAGAACGAGCGAGTGATCGAGGATGAAGGTGCGGAGGGCTTGAGCAGCTGCCATGGTTACTGTATGCTGGAAGCATTAGCTGAGGAGCAATGATGTAGTGGTGGGCGGATGGCTGGGCTTTTTAGGAAATATACGGTCACTTTTCGTACAAGTCTATTGTTAGGTTATCTAATTGCTCCAACTGCCGATGAAACGCAGCAGTTACAGTCCCCAAAGGAATAACTATCGATATCGGTACCGTACTCGCACCTTGGCAGGTTAATTTGCAAACTTTGTCTCTTCGGGTCATGATTTACGTCCCAGATACATCTTGTCCCATCTCTTAGTGCTAATTCTGGATGCTACTCAGCCACAGCGACACGATAGTCAGGGAACAGGGTCCCTTCATCCTGCCAGGTGCCGAAAGGGGAACGTCCCTCACGGCGTTTTCACTAATGAGATCCAAATCCCCCGGTGAGCTTACACCAAAATAAAATGGGATGTACCTGATGAAACATGGCTATCGCAGCCCAAGATTCTAAACGGGGATTTTACTTCGCTATCATTGGTGATTTCTAACATTTCGCAGGCGGGGCAACACTCCCGTGGCAACACTCTGCGGCTCGGTCTCGGTCTCGGCTTCGTTTTTGTGTCAAATTAAGACCACTTTATTAGCTACTGGGTCCGATTTCCCTTCTCCAGCTTTTTAATCTGCGGCATATGTGCCCTATTTTCGGATAGAAGACTTGTCCCGGCAGCTGAGAGCATTTTGTGGGCGGACTTACCGTCGGCTGACCGATCGGTTTGCAGGGTGGCGGATTGGACGAGCAACCTCCCAAGTGCTGGGCCCTCCAGTATTTAGGGCTGAGGGGTTTCAGGGGTTTTGATACCGTTTTTTCTTCCCCCATTCACACTTTAATAACATAATCCATTCCTAGAAAATTCACAGGACTCAAGGAACAGATACCATGAAAGCCCGTCCCTCGCACGGCCGCATCTGGAGAGGCTTGAGGATCAGGACGAGATGCCAAATCCACTCTAGACGAGCCCGACTCATACATTCACATGGAATCGCCTCGCCAAGCATTATCAACGTGGTTACTGGGGGCATGAATAGATCATTATGACAACTAGGAAACCCTAAATCTACCAGGGGTGCAAAGAATTGGGCAGCACTATGCCCGACTCATATTTGAATGTCATCACTCACATTCATAACTCACTCTACATGAAAACCGTTCGACGATGATGAAGTGTCATTGAACAATCGTGATGTCATTGAACTAAAGAACGTAATTAAGTTCAAACCATAAAACCCTTAGTCGTTAACCAGGCCACTCTGCTTCCTTCGTAATCAGACAAAGCTCTCAAAGCTTTCCCCCCAATTCCCCCTTTCTTCATGCACTCGCGCCAATTACAGGCGGGCAGGGGTTCGAATACCGCTGCTGTTAGGAACAGCAGGCTGAAGCTCAAAGCGATCCAGATCCATAACCTTTGACCAGGCGGCGATGAAGTCCTTGACGAACTTCTGGGCGCCGTCGGAGCTGCCGTACACCTCAGCGACAGCACGCAGCTCGGCGTGAGCGCCAAAGACAAGATCGTGGCGCGTAGCGGTCCAGCGCTTGTTGCCAGTCTTGCGGTCAACACCCTCGTAGTAGTGAACACCACCATCGGTAGACTTCCACTCGGTGCCCATGTCGAGCAGGTTGACAAAGAAGTCGTTGGTAAGCTGGCCGGGGCGGTCGGTGAAGACACCGTGCGACGAACCATCGTAGTTGGTGTTGAGGACACGAAGACCACCGATGAGCACGGTGAGTTCGGGAGCGGTAAGAGTGAGAAGGTTGGCGCGGTCGACCAGGAACTGCTCGACCTTGACACGGGTGGTGGAGCGGCCGTAGTTGCGGAAACCATCGGAAACAGGCTCCATCTGGACAAAGGACTCGACGTCGGTCTGCTCCTGAGTGGCGTCGGTTCGACCGGGAGAGAAGGGAACGACGGCGAAGAAGCCAGCGTCGCGGGCAGCCTTCTCAACGGCGGCGGTACCAGCCAGGACGATGAGATCGGCAAGGGAGATGCGCTTAGCACCGCTCTGGGCGCCGTTGAAGCGTTGCTGCAGGCCCTCAAGGTATTGGATCACCTCAGCAAGCTGGGCAGGGTTGTTGACCTTCCAGTTCACCTGAGGCTCAAGACGGACACGGGCGCCATTGGCACCACCGCGCTTATCGCTGCCACGGAATGATGAGGCAGAAGCCCAAGCGGCGGAGATCAACTTGGAGACGCTAAGGCCGGAGCTGAGAATCTCGCGCTTGAGGCCATCAATATCGCGCTCATCCACAAGCACGTGGTTCACGGCAGGGATGGGGTCCTGCCAGACAAGGTCCTCGGTAGGAACCTCGGGACCGAGGTAGCGGGCCTTGGGACCCATATCACGGTGGGTAAGCTTAAACCAAGCTCGGGCGAAGACTTCAGCAAACTCATCAGGGTTTTCAAGGAAGCGGCGCGAAATCTTCTCATAAACAGGGTCAAATCGCAGAGAGAGATCAGTGGTCAGCATCCTGGGGAGATGCTTCTTTGATGGATCAAAGGCATCAGGAATAATTGGCGTCGCGTTCTTGGCAACCCACTGGTTGGCACCCGCAGGAGACTTCTCAAGCTCCCAATCGAACTTGAAAAGGTACTCGAGGAAATCGTGACTCCACTTGGCAGGAGTCTTGGTCCAGGTCACCTCGAGACCGCTGGTGATAGCGTCGGTACCCTTGCCGGAGCGGAACTTGGAGGACCAGCCGAGACCTTGCTGCTCGAGACCGGCGGCTTCGGGCTCGTTTCCGACATTGTCGGCGGGACCCGCACCGTGGGTCTTTCCGAAGGAATGGCCACCGGCAATCAGAGCAACAGTCTCCTCGTCGCCCATGGCCATGCGGCCGAAAGTAGTTCGGATGTCCCTGGCAGCGGCGACGGGGTCAGGGTTACCGTCAGGGCCCTCAGGGTTCACGTAAATAAGACCCATGTGGGCGGCCGCAAGAGGGTTTTCCAGGTCTCGGGAGTGGATATCCTTGTGAGCCTCCTCAATGCCGGAGAGAACACCAGAATGGGCGACACCATCGTGACCGGCCGAGTAACGAACATTGTTGCCCAACCAAGTCGACTCACCACCCCAGTAGGTAGACTCATCAGCCTCCCAGGTGTCGGGACGACCTCCGGCGAAGCCAAAAGTCTTGAAACCCATGGATTCGAGGGCGACGTTGCCAGTGAGGATGAGCAGGTCGGCCCAGGAAATTTTGTTGCCGTACTTTTGCTTGATGGGCCATAGCAAGCGACGGGCCTTATCCAAGCTGACATTATCGGGCCAAGAGTTGAGAGGGGCGAATCTTTGTTGACCCTATATTTTGAAGAGAAAAAATGGGATTAGCATGGAGAAATTTCCTCTTCAACCTTCTTTCTTTTTTTGTTTTGGGTTTTTTTTTGGGAATCAAGACAATTGGAGCTTACCTGACCAGCACCACCACGTCCATCAAAGACTCGGTAGGTTCCAGCACTGTGCCAAGCCATACGGACGAACAGACCGCCGTAGTGACCGAAATCAGCAGGCCACCAATCCTGGGAGTCGGTCATGAGGGCGTGAAGGTCGCGCTTGAGAGCATGGTAGTCGAGGCTGTTGAAGGCGGCAGCGTAGTCAAAGTTCTCGCCCAGAGGGTTGGTGACGTTTGTGTGCTGGCGGAGAATGCCCAGGTTGAGGGCTTCGGGCCACCAATCTTTGTTCTTGGTGCCGCCACCAGCGACATTCATAAGATGGCGGACGGGGCACTTGTTCTCGGCCATGGTGAAGGAGGAGCTGGAGCTATAGCTGGGAGCTGGGAGCTGGAGCTGGAGCTGGAGTGAATCAGGTTGTAATTGAGATTGATGCAATGCCCAAGAACTGAGGGTTTCCTTTCAGCTTCTTATTTTCTCATCCACGACAGAAAATACAGCTGAGAAAACGGGGTTTCCAGGAAAAGGAAAAAAAGAGGGCGGCTGACAAGCTCGTTCTTTATGCCAACGAGGGGAGGAAGCGGAGGGACCCCCGCAATTGGAGCAAGCATCAGCAAAGAATCGGCATCGGTGGGCGGGCTAGCATTACAAATTGGTGAAACTTAGTTGGCGAGATTTCTCCGTATTCAACCTAGTATACTCTTGCGTTTTGTACGTATACGGTGATGAATCCAACACAATGTACCTAGAGCTTGCGTACCTCACCCTCAGTAGCTGCTTCGCATGCCGTGATGCACTCTATTGCCTGTCTTGGTCAAGATCCGACACACAAGCGGAGGTGGGTCGAGCGGGGTAAAGTGGGAACACGTCCAAGAGCCGAGTCATCGTTTAAGCAATTCAAACCGGCCCAACCACTTTCGTCACTGCGATGGAGCCATCAGGTGGCCGGGATATGGAATCAATGCGCAGTGCTTCGTACAGGAGCTAGTTATCTTGCATCGCTCCGCCATCTCGGTATCCCGGTGTTGGATGCCGAGCCCGGTCAGGTTTTGGGTTCCATTCCATTCCACCCACGTGACTACGTGACCGGGCTGCTCGCGTCAGCACCCATCCCCCTCCCCTGCCCTCCCCTCACTGATCGCGTTTCTGGAGGGCTGCTGGCGTCATCCTGCCTCTCGGCTAATTGACGTTCCGTTCCTTTTATTAGCCAGGGAGACTCGTGCAGAGTAGAGTCGTACTCGGCCCATGGGCTCAATTGAATGAATGCCTACCGTGTTCCCTTTTATTTATGTAGGTCCAAAGTACGGAGGAAGGATTCCTCTCAAATCAGGTTGCTTCTGACTCTGCTGACCGAGGACCGGCATCGGTAAACGGGCACAAAAGCCATTCGGCAATTTTCGCCGTTTTTGGCCATTTTGGTGAGACGCAGCTCGCGGTCACTTGCAAGAAAGTAAAACACGGCTTTCCTGCCGCGCGAAATCTGAGCAATAAAACTACCCTAGACATAAAGAATTTGCTTCCTGATAGTTACTTTATTTCACGAGAAAAAGACGGCTTGAGAGTAGTGCATCCTGTCTTGCATTTTGTGATAATGTATTGTAAGCCAGAGTATATATACCAATGAAGCCTGATCGGAATGGCTTCCGAAGCCATTCCGACCGCCGTTGGCACCCTTGCATTGGTTGATTCCGACATCTGTCGCCAAACACAATGCCAGCGAAAAAAAGAAGATGAGTCGCGCTCCATTCATAGCTTACCAATGAGACAGCTTGATCATCGTGACCTCGGTAGAAGAATGATGATAGTCATATAATTAGCAGCTAAAATTTTAACACCGTCTGCAAATAGTCTGGCTCTTGAAGAATTTATTGACTAGGCGGGCGCTTCTCCTCCACCCGTTCATAAGATAGCGGTTACCCCTCCTGAATATGGCGGCTGTGACTAGTCTGCCTGCCACAGCGCAATACGGAACGTCGCATAATTCGCAATTGACTTGCCCTCCATACGATTCGTTTTCATTGAATCAAGAACAATAAGATAATCAAAAACTTAAACATTTAGAAGCTCAAGGGAAGCCACTTATGGTGTCTAGTGAGAGAAACTAGTGATTAGCAACTGGCTCCCCCGCGATCCCTAAACGAGAGCTATTTTCTGAACAGGCTTCATATCACAACGAGAGGGAAGATTGAGGTCATATAATGTCTTGATTTCTAGCTATTGGAAGGAAAAAGGTAGGTCTTTAATAGTCGGAATAGTTGATATCCTTCGTTAGGGTCATTAGCTGGGTTGGCCTCCGGCGTACGGTCCGGTAGCCAAGTTCGGTCCGGAGCTAATTTCGGTCCGGCGGCCAAGCCGTCGGCGCCGTAGGATACGGCTGTTATGTGACACTTCATTCCACCTGCATGGAGGTAGATACCGCGACTTTGGCGACATCGAGCGTCTGTCTGGGGACCACGGACAAGACCCCGTAGGTCCACCTAGCTTGATGCTGAGAATGTAGATGAACTTTTCTAGTATGGTAGATTGGTCTTGTCAAACAGAGAACATTAGCAATAATCGTACTGCGCATTTCCTTCACGAGGAAATCCAGAGTCGCCTTAGACTACCAGAATGGCTTAGGTTGATCAGTGTCAAGAAAGAGCAGAAATAAAGTCCAGAGGAACCATGGCCGTGACACAGGTCTATCATGAGTGGTTGAAGGGATTTCAAGTTGTGTTGTATGAGCTGAGCCATACAATTGGCAGCACGAGATGCTTATGGGTCCGAATAAGAGAAGGGCCTGCTTCCTTGGGTTAGTTATATAAAACTCCTTCAAATTTCCGTAGATTTGCGAACTAGAATGGGAGAGAAGGGTACTAAACCAACCAGTCTTCCACTCGAATTAGAAGCACAAATATGCAGTAAGATTTTAGGTTTTAGGCGCAGATCAAACGCAACGCATACGTTATATGCGATGGCTAGGTTCACAATACAAGGATCAATTCAAAACGAATAATTATCATCTAACATGACTTAGCCAGAACCTATCTTCCTTTAAACACTAGATAATTTGCAAGGTCTCAAACTTCGTCTCGCCTTCTCTCACTAACTCACCGTACATAGCTCCATGGAGGTAAGCAGACCCAACCATCCTGCCATTTCCAATATTGCCAGAGTCTGTTTCTGGCTCAGATGAGGAGGCCTTTGTTACTTTCCTGAAAATGAACGGCGTATCTGTTCCGCCCACTAGGCACACAATGTCACCAAGCTTGATATCCCTAGGCCCGGCTCCGACCATATTTCTTCCCTTGGTGCGGAAGATTCTTCGACTTTGGTAGATTTCGTTCATTGCCCACGCCAGACTGCCAATTTGCTGCTTCTTGAACCTCCAGAAATGATTCGCTGTGTCTGACTCCAGCTCATTCACCAGTCGTCGTCTCTTCTTGTCGTCCTTGTCCTCATAGGCTTCAACCTCTGGCACTCCGACTAATTCCTCGCCGGCCAAGATGTTCGGGGGCGGGTTGCCCAATCTTTCAACCCAGGGGTATTCGGGGCATTCATGCACCTTGACAAACTCTTCGATGACCTCGGAAAGCTTAATCTGGGAACCGTTGATGTCGCTCGTGTTATGGAGCGCAATGGCGAACCGACCTTGGGCGGTGTTCTTGCGAATACTATCTTCAGGCTTTCTAGTGTCTGAGTGTTTGAACTGTATGTTGCGAATGGTCGTCCCGAACCAGCCTAGAAAGGCGCGGCGGAGCTTCTGGAGAGGGATTCTGCGATCTCTTTCAAAAATGTCTGCGGTGAATGTGCTCATTACGGCGTCCATGCTGAGCTCTTCAGTTCCCGCGTAGAACTTCCCGAGTTTCGTTATGAGATCAAGAATATGGCCTTTAGCGTACTTGATCTGAGATACGAGCATTTCCGCATGACTCTCGCCAACTTGTACAATCTCATCAATGTAGGTGACTTGAAGGGCAAGGACTCTAGGGACCTGTTGTTGTGATGATTCGCCATCTTCAATCACTATAAACTTTCCTTCCACGGATGTTGCAGCTTTGAAATGTGTGCATCCGTAATACCAAAAAGGCTTTGGTTTCAGAGCAACTCTTTGATCAGGTACCCACGAGGGTAAGTCCTTGGTCTCCGCAGCTCCTGTTGCAATCAGTGACAAGACGTACGGCCACCCATGGTCTTTTGCGAGATCAATAGCGCAATTCGCATAAATCCGGTCCAAGAGGACACCACCTTTTGTCATGACACCGTCTGTTAAGCGATTTCTTCTTTCAGCGTCAATCAAACCGAGAACTGAAAAGACTTTATCTTCAGGTCGAGTAGCCTCTCGGTCGCGAGTTAGAAACAGAAAGTCTCTGAAGCCCATACGATTGTCTTCTTTGCGGTCATTCTGGGCTTTGAGCATGTGCGGCATAGCTCGAAACCCACTGCCTGTCATGTCTGCAAGATCGACGACTCGGCCAAAAGGAAACAGACCGCATGCCATAATAACATATATACCATTCAGGAGTTTTTCCGGAGGTATTTCAAACGGCCCCAGGAAGAAGACAAGCTTTTGCGCGAGGATCAGTTCTTGGACTACCCAGGCTCGCTGGAAGTAGTCCCGGTTGAGCAGTCTTGTCAGACTCGCAATAAACATACCGTCCAATTTCCCAAGAATATTGTACGGCTTTTTCTTCTTGTGGATTTTCCAAATGTCAAATTCGGTCTTGTAAGACTCATACTCAATGTGAATTTGCTCTAGTTGTTTGAGACTTCGTTCAAAACCAGAGGATATGTTCCCAGTTTCCCCCAGCCAAACCAGCACGGCCTGGGCTGACTCATAGATTTTCCCCATCATCTCCAGTTGCCGAAACTTCTCCTCCCTAGCTGCTTCATTCTTTTCATCTTGGTCAATGCATATGGCATCAATCCAAAGAGGTAAGCCTCTTTTCTTAGCTCTCAAACGAACCAGAAAGTCGTAAATATTGCCTTGGATCTGTATATGATTATCATTGCAGAAGATAAGCTTCGTTCCAGCGTTAGAGTCCTCCTTCCCGTACAAGGGAAACTTATCAGGGAACCATTCAGACAAGGTGTCGTGATCGCGAAGAATGTCCCTCCGCCATGAATAAGATGCCGCCTCGTAAATTGGTGGAGGTGTTGAATTGAGATCCACATGTTTTAGCTTGACTCTGATTATGCTACTATTGCTGTCTTCTTGAATTTCAATGAGTCTAATGTAGGATGTTCCTGGTGTCGTATCTAGGCGAGTGTGACAAAATGCCTCATTAGAAGTTGATTGCCGCGCCTATAGCAAGAGTGAGTTATGAACTATGTTTTCTTCCCTCATAGTATATCGGAATCTGGGACTTACTTGCACTCCCTCTTTCGCCCACCTTGCGAAGCCATTGATGCTGTTCATACCTTCTAGTGTTGCAAAGGACAACCCAATTTGGGGAAATACTTTGAGTGAGGAACGGTTTATCGGCACGTACTTCCGAGTAATAAGCCCCTAATAAGTACGTTAACTTACACACCTAAAAAAACAAGTAAATAAAATGATTACCGTTAAGAGGAAATTGTTGCAATAAAGAATTAATGTAAAATTGGGTTGATTTACTTTCTCAGTTTTTTTCAATTTCGTTTGAGTCTTGAAGCAATCTTATTCTTTTAGTCACCTGACCAAATAGAGATACATAAGTCCCACCCGACGTACACCTACTGCAAAAAAGGTCGTGCCGGCTGTTTCGAAGTTCGAAAGCGTCGTCTGGATAGAGCTTAATTGGATTTAGGATCTGGTATGAATATAACGGTCATTTATTCTCCCACTTTTGACTTAGTTGCAGCTGGTGCGCGCACTACGTTCGAGTTGGTACCCGGCACGCAACAATAGTTTAATCCATAACCCATATCTGGAGATTGAACGAAGAGGAATAATGGCTCGGGGCTTCGAAATTCATGATGGTCTAGATACCGATGCGGTGGTTCATAAAGCGACTCAGTAGTTTGGGTCTCCTCGGTATCCTCATCATCAAGCGGCATCAGAAGTATTTTTGAACAGTTAATAAAATAGTGGAATCTAATTTTCTTGTAGAGTCACGATCAAGATCTGTATTATAACATTCTAAATATGTTCAATACACGCTTAAAACATATCGCCGATGACAAAGAAAATCCACAAAAAAGAAGGAAAAAAAAAAAAAAATCCAATTAATTTAGTGCGCCGAGTGAATATTCTTAATATGTTTGTCTCTCCAAACCAGCTGGGAATATGACTTGCCACAATAGGGGCAGGGATAGAACTGCTGGGGACCGGATCCCAGTCGTCCTTGATGAATTGGGCGTAGATGATCATTCATTAGTGGTGATGCCGAATCTGCTGAAGGCATGTTTGGGGTTGGAACCGACAATAAATGCGGCGATGTGTTAGGGACAAGGTTGCCAACGGCATGTGATTGTAGACTTGGCATTGCCGACATACTCGGTATTGCGATACGAGGGAGTGTGACTGATCGATGGTCGGGGGTCAAAATAGGTTCTTGGCAGTCAATCAAGGTTGTGTTATCCGGCACCTGACACTGTGAAAAGGAATGCGATGTAGTATGGCTGGGAGTTATAGGATTGAGAGGCGGTAATTGATACGATGCTGGTCCGGTGGTAATGTGGCAACTGAGGTCCCGCGGGTCGGGGAAGGCGATGTTTTCTCGATGAGAGGGCTCGGATCCCTGTTGTGGTCCTGCTGGATAATTATGCTCACAGTTCGGCACCATATTTGACGAAAGGGGTTGTTCTTGAGAAAAAGATGTTGGATCATTGGCAATATGCTGCTGGCTCGATACTTCCAGGTGCTGACCATTGTTTTCACGTCGTTGGACAGTCGGGGATGTATTTGAGAATGTTTCTGTGGCTTTGGCTTGGACATTCTCTTGAAATTGATAAGAACGTGGTGCGTTAGGGAGTTGGCTTGGATGAGTTGGCCCTTCCACTATTGGTGGAGTGCAACTCTGTTTGCTTGCGGCTAGATGGAATCCATACAGCCTGCAACTATCAGCTGCTATCCGGAGCAAATTACTACTCCTAGGCGAGTAGGGTTTTTCAACCCGGTTGCCAAGAGTTGGAGTTGGAACTGGTCGTATAGGCGGAGAAGACATCCGAGGTGATATGGCGGGTTCCGGTGGGTCGTTAGCTGGAGAACTTTCTGTGTTTGCCACTGAAGCTGCGGCTGCATTTTTGGAGGAATCGCTGCTTGTAGCCACATTGGTGGAGGCCTGATTTTCATGGCGAGTCTCCGGAACGATAATTGGGTTGTGAGGAAGGTCGGCTTTGCTCAATGATATGCCCGACGTGGTGGCAGTGTGGTCTTCTTTCGATGAACTAGGCGCCTCCTGGTCACCTAAGTGGTAACTATCGTGGCCGAAGCCAGATGGGGGGACAGGCTGTTCCTCTTGGATTTGTTCTGTCGGCAACTCTGCGGCTGTGGTGCCAATGTCTGCAGGGCTTAGCCTCATTTCCGTTTGCTTCATGTTCTCGAGGTTTGAATTCTCAGCCTGCTTGCTTCGAGTCTCCAAAAATTCCAGGACTGATTTGAAGTGAGGGATTAGCTCGAAGCTTGAATCTTGTACATCAACAGATTGAAGGTCGTTGGCAGCCACCCAGCCAACGGAGCTTTCACTCGGAAAATCCAAGCCATCAAAGTACATAACGGGAAATTGTCGCTCTGTGACCAATGGACCTTCATCTTGGTAGTCCTCTTGCCAATCAAGAACACCCGTTTCGGAATCATAAGTGTAACACGGCGGCAGCTGTTCCGTGAGACCCAATTCCTGGACCGTGCCCGTGAAGCCAATATCGACGGACTTCTCGGTGGCAACGCCGGGGAGAATGAGTACGGCTTGCCACTCCCTAGATTTTGACCAGTACCCTAGATAAATGCCGCCTGGAGTTGGATCAACGATTCCATCAAACTCGTTTCGTGGTTTCCGGCCAGTCTTGGCCCTACCATTCAAACCCGTGCTTCCATTGCCGCCCAATGGCGCGCTTCTCACCTGTTGGCCTGTTTGTTCCGGAATTGGCAAGACTTGAATGGATTCAGAAGTTTTCTCGGTTCGCATGCTAAACTTTGACGGATTGTATCCCTTTCGATACGCCGTCAGACACACCTTATTGTTTTCCTCTGCGAGTTTTGCATCACAGTTTAAAACACGAACCCCAAGGTGCTTGATGGCGACTTTATGGTCCTTCGGGAGTTGGCCGTGAACTCTACCATTGAGATGCTTGGCAGCTGATAAGATGGGGTGGTCTTTAAAACAGAGTCCGTGTTCCTCACAGAAAAGAATGTACCATTCATCTTGGAATTGAACTATTGTGTGCTTTATAACAGCATTCCCGCCTTGGAAAATCTCATCAAACTCGATAGTTCGCTCCGACTCTGTAGGCCGAGCTTGCCCCGTCCGGGCACGTTTTGGTTGTTCACCTGTGACGAAAGATCCTTTTCTTTTTTTCTAAACATATTAGCGGGGAGGCAGAATTTGAGGCTAGGATCGGGGCCTTAAACTAACGGAGTTGGTAGGCAAGGACGAGTCAGTGGACATGGACGATTCAGTGGGCATGGACGAGTCGGTGGGCTTGGATGAGTTGGGAGGTATGGTTGAGTGGGTGGACGTGGTCTGGACTTCGATACCGTCAGATGCTTGCGTGGTGGCGACTTGAAACCGAACACTATACGGTAAATCCGTATTCTTATGCTGAGATGCTGACTGTGTGTTCTCTTGCAACATGGCCGTGGCCGGGGCAAGGGAACCGTCAGTACCACTGCGTGATCCAGGCACAGGCTCCGTTTGGTATTCCTGTAAGGTCTCTGTCACCAAGGACTTCCCAAATATGTCGACCATATCCCTGCAGAGCTGTTTAACTTGTGCTTCCAGGGATTCCCTGTATGCCTTGCTGTCTTCATCGATGGTTGCGGCGTGTCTGAGCTCCAGTTCCCTCAACTGACCACCGAGCCTCAGTGTGTTTTGTCGCACGGATTTCAACATTTGCTGGGTAGGCTTGGGCGGAACACAAGCCCACTCCCGGTCAACCTTTTCCTCCAGGGCTGCCACTCGCTCCTGATACAAAAGATAAGGAGACTTGACGTCCTCGACGTGTTGGCAGGCTTGTGTCACGCGCTCCTCCATTGCTCTGATCTGGAGCAAGGAGGGCGGGGGGTCGGGCTCCGCCATAGTGATTGTGAATGAAGTGAAAACAATTGAGAGGAGGATGGTGTTTTGATGAACTGCCAAGATCGATCCGGCTTCTCAGCTGAAACCACTCTTCGGACTGAGAGCACTCTATGGGCTAAGATCAAGAGGGTGTAGTTTTAGCTGTGAAGTTGATAAAAGTATCGGAGCAGTCGCGACAGCTGGACAGCTCTGAGATGAATTAGAGAATGCGCTGACGCGCTAGCATTGTTTTTATGTTGTTGGCCACATCCAGACAGCCTCGTTGGGTTGCCTGGTTCACTAGTCAATCACCCCCTGATCGCGCTAGCCACCTACACGTGATGTTGCATGCAGCTTGGTGCCTGAGACTCAAGGCTCCCATCACATATCACATCCTTTCTCAAAGGTTTTCTCTTCCCAACGGCTCAATAGCAAATTTCCGTCCTTTCTTGACTTTCCCTAGCATCTCGGTTCGCAAATCCGAACAGCCTGCGTCGATATCACTTCCGCGCCAGCTCTTCGTCGTCGCAACAGCCAATGGAAGGATTTGGGTTCGGCGTAACCTTGTGGCTTGTTGATTCGAATGCAGGTAGCCCAAAGAGCGTTATGCATAGTTCCTAATGAATGGCAACCGTAGCAACGAATAAAATTAGATGAACAGGAAACCTTGTGACTATTTAACCAATTCTATGATCATTTCCATGCAGCGGTCTAAGCGCATTTTATTCCCATTTCTAAACTTACCGCGTCAGGATAATGAGGGTAAGTGGCCTCTGCGATTAAAAGTAATTAAATTTAGCAAGCGTTACATTCTAGTCACGGCGTCGTGACACATATGTCCTCTCAGACTTACCTCGTCAGACACAGATGGGTATTTTCTGACCTCTTAACTAAAGAGAAATCCATAGAAATCCATAGTTTCATGACCTCAATTTTATCATCGTAGAATGTATAACAGTTGGAATTGATACTTGAAAACACTGCTCTCTGTCGCCTCTAACTCTGGGCTATCTGGTTGATGGATCTCCCATATTCGTATTAAAGGGTTGGACGTGGCCAATCAAGCAGAAACATAGGCAAGATAATTCCTAAGAAATAATCTGTTGGTTATATTGGACAGGGCTAGGGCTGAAGGAGACCCATGTATATGGATCATTGGAATAGGTTCGCGAAAACGAGTAATGCGGGGCTGAGAATCACAGAACGGTTGAGAAAATGTACAGACGGTGATCCCTGCGGTCAAGCTAATACGATGCTAGCCTAGGGAGACAAACCTAAAGGGGAGTTTGAAGGTGGGAGAAGTATATCAATATACCCATCCGACAGAGAGATGTAATGTATAATTGAAGGGTGAGGGACAGCAGGAGTTCTGATTGAGTAATTAGTACGGCGGAACGGAAGAAGGGAACAAGACAGGAGATGGAATAAGCCTAGGGGGGCGAAACCGGGCTCCAGTGGCTCATATCGAGGCGCCGAGCCTGCTAGTTAAGGGGGAACAGGTCTGAATGTTCACTATTCAGCGGGCATCATGAAATTAAGATGGGGTGAACACGGCTAAGATGAGGCGGCGATGTATTTGTGCCTAAAACTAATGCAAGGGGCGAGATCTCTGCGCATAGCCCTGGACTATTTTTGAAGCAGGCAACGAAGGGGAGAACTGGGTGTGGATAGGTGGTAAAACCTTGAACGCCCAAAGACTAAGCCCGTTGATGTTCGTAGATGGGTCAAATCATTAAGATCTGAGCAGATTCTCTTGTTACGTCTCTCAATGTACAATGGTAGGTTGTGATAAAGAAGTTGCAGTGAGAGCCATGGAGCGTATGGCTTTTTTATAGAAACCTATGGTGGCTATGTGCTCTGTACTTAAAATTGTCGAGTGTGGTAGGTTCGAGTCTGGCAGGCACTGTTTGACGAGGCGATTCGATTGATGTCGAATGATCCCCATCCGAGAGGCATCGTGAGACAGCTCCTTGATAGAAGCTGTGGTAGGAGGCTTCATTTTATATATTCATTTGGCTCCATATTTGGATTTTATCTGAACCTTTCATCTCTGGTTACTCTTTTCATAAACAGTGTTCCTATTTGCTGTGGAACGGGGGATCGGGATAAGGTGTTGAATTAGCATCGTCTTGTCTTGTGAAGTCCAGTGCTGAGTACATTCACACCTACAACTACTAATCTCTCGCTGAGAAGCACTCCGAGATCAATATTTGAGCTCCTTCTCTGCAATTAGGGTGCGAGGGACGTGTTGACGGATAACAAACCGCGTAGTCTAACGATGGTGCGGGAGATGTCGCCATTGGCCTGATAAGGATGTAAACATCATACACCGCTTTCTAGTAGTTGCGGCAGTTAGAAGATGAGGCAAGGCAATTGAACCTGAATCTAAGCATGGGTTCAACCATTGCTGTAATTATTACGATCTTAGGTAGCAATTTGCACTAGTCAAGCGGAGAGAAGAAACAAATGGGGAGAAAGAGACATATGTTGAAGCCAAGGCTCGTTCGCCGGATATAAGGGTTTAATTTCTATGAATTTCCCTTCATGGGTCACTCCCCGCTTCCTCATCTCACAGATGAACAAGCCAACTTACCCCCGTCGCTGTGTCGAGTCGTATTAAGAAAGCTTAATCTCATACAACCTAAGATACGACGTAACTAGTCCAGAGGCTAACGGATTAGGCAGATCGACAAGCATGACATGACCCGTGCACCAACTTCATCTCATCTGATGAACTGCTTGGCCTTGGCATGCGCTGCTTTGTCATTCAAGGCGGGTCCGCCGGACACAAGACGCATCCGAGGCTCTCTCACGTCAGCAAGAACCATGGCTCCATAATAAATGCGGCTAGATCCGACACCATTGGACATTATCTTATCTGATCCTCACCTGAACCGCTGCCTGGGGCTTGATGATCACGCGTCACTGGTGCATTCGTCACCGCACTGTAACCATCTCAAGAGGTTGCATTTCTACCTCCCATCGATGCGATCAATACTGGCCGCTTTAAAAAAAAAACCCCCTACATCCTTCAGCATGACCTCAGCCGGCGAAAGAGCGCCGCTGTTGGGGCGAAATCTGGCGCATCCTCGCAGGCCATCGGCTGCGTCAGAACAATTGCCTCATGATGCCGACAGCATCTCCAGCGGAGAGCGCCAGAATATGAAGCTATCGCCAGAGTCGTCTGGGGTCGCACGGATGTCATTTATATCGGAACATCTCACCTTGACCGACCGCATATGGCTTTTCCTGGGCATCTTCATCGTTGGCTACGCATACGGCCTCGAGAGTCAAGTTCGCTTGGCGTACCAGCCCTATGCGACGTCTAGTTTCAACCTTCACTCATACACCTCAACTATTAACGTTTTGCGAAGTGTGATTGCAGTTGCAGTCCAACCGACGGCCGCAAAAATTGCCGACGTGGTTGGCCGCTTCGAAGTCATCGTCCTCTCTACCATTCTCTATACGGTTGGAATCGCCATAGAAGCGAGTGCGCAGTCTGTTGAGTTGTTCTGCACGGGTTCCATCATATATCAAGCGGGATATACAGCTATTGTTCTCCTTTTGGAGGTCCTTGTTGCCGACTTTTCTTCTATGCGGGCGCGTGTCTTCTTCAGCTACATCCCTGCTATCCCCTTCCTCATCAACACGTGGATCAGTGGTAACATCACGTCCGCCGTCTTGGACAGAATGAGTTGGCGATGGGGACTTGGCATGTGGAGCATAATTTATCCTATTGCTTCATTGCCTCTACTCACCTGCCTCTACTCTATCGAGGGCCGTGCTCGAAAGTTTGAAGATGCCAGTCACCGCCGGTCTACTCCCAAACACCCACTGTCTGATATGTGGAACCAGATTGATGGGATAGGACTGGTTACTCTCATTGCAGCATTCTCTTTGGTGCTAGCTCCACTGACAGCTGCTGGAGGTGAAGCGTCGCATTGGCACGATGTCCGCATTATTTTCCCACTTGTCCTCGGGTTCTGTTGTGTACCTGCATTTATTATCTGGGAAAAACGTGGAGCAAAAAGTCCACTTGTACCTTTCCATCTCCTTCGGGACCGAGGAGTTTGGGCTGCGTTGGCCGTCCGCAGCTTACTCAACTTTGCATGGTCTACCCAGGGAAACTATCTCTACACTGTTCTCGTCGTTGCTTTTGACTTTCACATTGACAACGCGACGAGAGTTTTATCATTTTTCTCTTTCTTTGGGGTCCTTAGCGGCATGATCAGCGGCCTCGTCATTTACAAGATACGGCGACTTAAGTACATCATTGTTGCAGGGACCAGTCTCTTCATGGTGGCATTTGCCGTCCTCATCTCTCATCCAGGAGGGGCTTCTGAGGCCTCCAAAGTTGGTATGATTGCTGCTCAAGTTTTGCTTGGAGTCGCTGGTGGCTTCTTTGCCTATCCGACTCAGGCATCTATTCAAGCATCCGCATCACGCGAACATGTGGCCATCCTGACCGGGCTCTACCTCTCTTTCTACAATGTTGGAAGCGCCTTTGGTACATCCCTAGCTGGAATCATTTGGACGCAGACACTCTACAAAACCTTGGAGTCCAATCTCGCCTTCCAACCCAATACGACATTGGCATCGGCCATTTATAACTCACCATTTAAAGTTGTTCCCAACTACCCAGTTGGATCGCCCATTCGAGATGCTATCATTGATAGTTACCGTTCAGTGCAGAAACTTCTTTGCATTGCTGGCATCTGCCTGTGTGTTCCTATGATTGGATTTGCTCTTGCTCTGCGAAACCCACGATTATCGGAGCACCAAGTTCAGCCAGACGCGGAGAATGACGTTGATGATTAGAGTCCGTTTTTCACGCTTTGCTTGTCTGTGAGCAGTTTTCAGCATAGCGATAGCGCCAGCAATTACATATTCATTCAACATAGTTACTACAGCCAAGTCATTTCGTCCATGAGGATATAAGTTGAGTTTCTTGGCTCATCGGATGGCCTTCTTTCAGCGTGGCATTAGAGCAGGAATACGCATGCAATCATGTCCTTTTCTCACCCTTCCAATTCACAGCATATTGCATTTAGATTTCCTTCAAGAACTATTTTCCCGAACAAGCAGGAAGAACATGGGGTACAGCGCATAGCTTAAGTAAATAGATACATTTCTTGTCTTTCCAATAATTGCTTTCGATCATATCGTTGAGTCCGGTTCATAACTGTCAGAAGGACCTCCAATCATGTCGTTAATTAGCAGTTGATTTGACCATAAGCTTGAGACATATGGGATATATCTGAATAATTCTCATCGTACAGCTCTTCTTTTATCTTTCCAATATATCGTACAAGTACTTTTAGACTGATCTGCATGTAAAGGGGCCATGATCGGTGCCATTTGAAACCTGGTCAATCTGCGAAAGCGTTAGCGAATTATAACGAATGCAGGTATTGGTGGGACTTACAATGTCTTTGATGGTGGAATATGTGCCTGCACCTAGCACTACAAGTCCAATGACCAAGGAAACGATACTTCCAAGGCTCATCCAAATGTTCTTTTTGGAGTACCACTTCCCGTCGCATAAGAAGCGGAACCACATCAGGCCAGGAAGATAGAAAGAGAATCCAGAAACGAAGAGAGCGGACGCGAGCGACAGAAGGTCGGAGAAAATGGGGATGGCCTCGGCGATGACCCATGCAATAATAGTGAATACGGCAACTATTCCAATCCAGCTGGTCCATCCCATCGGTGTATTGATGTAGCGGATAATCGAATTTTTGAACAGTCGACCATGTACATAGCGGAGAGCAACCGTTGTGTTAATAGAACCCGAAATGAAGATGACAGGCAAAGCAATTCCGAACGCAATTTTAGAGACAAGGGCTCCTGCAGAAAGCAGAGCAGGCGATTGAACCGTGGATCCGATGAAGGCATAGCAGATCGCGCCAGTTAACGTATAAATCAGGATTTGGGCAAAACCGCTGGCCCAGATAGACTTCATATAATCCTTTGGCGTGTGCATTTCATCCATGAAGGAAAATTGACCGATTGCAAAGCTGTACGCGAAAACAATGTTGCTGACGGCAACAAAGGCTTCGGAAAAGCTCAAATCATCCTTGGGATACGCGGACCAGTCTACACCCGACAATCCGCCAGGGGAATCGGTGGCTTGAATTCCGGTGGCGATAATTGTGACTCCGATGGCAGCAATGATTGAAACAAAGTCGATGTAACCGAGAATCGCAACCTCGGAGAAAGAAGGTGGGATTGCTAGGATGAGGAGAATGATGGCCGACACAGCTGAGAAAGCGATTGAACAGACATGGCCTCCGTTGATAGTGACCAGCGCAATGCTTCCAGTCAAGGCGTGCGATCCGACAGTGAAGAGTAGCTCGAGCACAAATGCGGCACCGAAAACCTCGTATCCGATACGGCCGAAAAGCAGGCGTCCAGCGTCGGCATAATGCGAAATTTCGGGGTAGGCGAGTTTGACTTGACCAACAATGTAACTGGTGAAGATGGCGACAAATCCTAGGAAAACTGTGAGAATAACACCAAGGATCATTCCCAAGGTGTGAAAGGCTCCGGGAAGACTAAGCGAGCCAAGAGCAATGGCTTCAACAACCAAGATAACCGACAGGCGCTTCCATCCCAAACGGTGGAAATGGGCGTTTCCTTCTGCTGCAATTCGCTTTAATCGGTCATCAATTACTTCGTCTGTTTCGCCGAGCATGACGTGATCTTGATTCTCTAATGATGCCTGTCGGGCCGTTTCCCCAATCTTCTGGGCCCCAGACATCTGTTTGGGCTCATAGGGGTTTGCGGGTGCCGAAGCGGGCGGGGATATTATCTCTCCGCTCATATCGAAATGGGTAGAGATGAAATATGATTGAGATTTCCCCGTGTTTGTTCCTACTCGGTTCTCGGTATGGTTGCCTCGGTAGGTAAAGATATTGGCGGAGGCTAAGGGGGAACGCCAAAACACCAATCGATGGCGACAAGACGCAGGCTTATAAAGGATCTACACTGATAAGCAAACCCAATTGGGATTACTTTTTGAAACACTTGCATGTCAAAGAAGGTCGCACTATCAGAGAGATTAGAATCCACATGACTCCAGGTGGCGACGGATCAGGAACCTATGTGCCATGATTGGTACCTCCACACGACGCGAGACAAAACTCGAGGTGGATGTAGGAATGGCGTCTCCACAGCATCCGATTCATGTGCCTCAATATGGGGTTACCCTGTTGAAAATCCCCGGCAAAAGAAAGGGAAAGAAGTTGTCTCTTCCGGTAGGGCGCGTTTGATGCTTGAGGGCGGCATTGAACTCGAATGATGGGAGCCGCACGGTGGGTCTAAGACAGGGGAACGAACCAGTGAAAAGAAATCCAGCAGGGAGAAAGGGTGCTCAAATGAGGTACAAATAGAGCGAGTACGTAATGCTCAAGTTGATTCTCATGACGTTAAGTTCTCTAGGTACTATAAGTATGTCCATCCGGAAATATCGCGCATTGGCCCAGCCGTTTGAGATCCTCGCGTTCGCCGACTTTTACGTTCTAAAAACTCTTTCATTGGCGAAGAGCCCGGAAGGAAGCGTCACCAGGCTACCCCGGCGCAAATGCTGGCTGCTTGGACTTTTGATGGTTGGATCAGATTTTCGTAATAGATTTCTAGAAGCTCTGCCGCATCCGAGTTGGACCCGCTTCGCCCCCGTGGTAACGCCGTTGTGGAGACAGCAAGCGCCGCGAAGACCCGTCAAATGCCGCCTCAGAGAAGAAGATTTTTCCAAGCCAGAAGCCATCGATTCGGAGGATTTTGCTAGGGCGATCTGGCATTATGTTTTCCGTTATAGATAGTATGGAAGGCACTAATTATGAAGACTGACAGGAAAAGAGACGTAGGGCGTATAAGTCACCGCATTGATGCCAAAAAATTTGAAGGTAAGACCTGGCTCGACGGCGGATCACGAGATGTCAGGTTGTTCTAGAGACCCTCCGATGCTAAGCAACGCACCGGAGGCAGATTATTCAATGTGGTAATAGCAATTGAATTCTGATCCTCGCTCCCCACATAGAGAGCATCAAAGTGTGACGGTGCGTTCTAAGATTGCCCGTTTCCATTTCTCTTTGTCATATTCTGCTCCACTCTTGTAGTTCCATCCATGACCCTTCTTCATCTACGGCCAACAAACGAACGACTGATTTGGTACACTTCTCTTCACACATCGAATGCCACCCTGATACTACTCTCGATGGGCAGATCTTCTCAACTCCACGAGTTGAATAAGCATATATTTTATTTATAATAGCAACCTAAAAACAGCGGGAAGATTGCATGAGTTGCTCACGGCGATGATCCGGGAGTCTACCTATATTTGGGCCTGAAATTGCATTTTTACGGTTGCAGACAAGCTTGGGCTACAGCGCATAACTTATATTTACTTGATCAGTTCTAAAGTGATTTAAAGAAATGAACAGTCTTTTCATTTTCTTAGTCTGCTTGGTTAGAGTAGCGACAAAAGAAGTAGACTACTCCGTAACATGAGCAGCTCTCTCCAACCGACAGAAGATGCGGTTTTTATACTTCTACTCTTCTAGAGAACCGGAATTATGAAGACAGACTTCGAAAAGAGATTTTCTAGCTTTTGGCACCTTTAGATTAAGGAAGTTTGTACTTTTACCTATCTGAATATTGTCGTTCTTGAAGTCCTTCGCCTGCACGCACCTGCTACAGGCAGTTTGCATTAAAGCGTAGCTCCACCGAATGAACCGACGGTTTTGAAATGTCATCACACAATCTACACACTGCCCTTTTCCACTAGAGTGAATATCCATATCTATACTCTTCACCGTGATGGCAGGAAAGGTGCAATGATAACATTTGGAACTGGCGCTAGATTTTACCTTGGTAGGTGGTAATGGCATTTTCTTGCTCACATTTCAGATAGAAAGTTTGACAATGATCTTTCTGACGTTTTTATACGATTTATTTTATTGTAGCACCAATTTACATTTTATACATGGCCTAGGGACGATCGTGCTCAAGAGTATAATAGCAATGATACTTGAAAATTACTTTCTGAATATCAGCAGATGGTAATATTGAGGACATGGTTCTTATTTATGGCGCAATTATTCGGCCCATGGCCAGAAAACGCGAGCTACACGACCGGAAGCCAACCTACCGCCCGAAACACAGCGAAATTGAGAATAATTCTACGTATGTTACAAAGGTTTACACCAGTAGTCTTATTATTTCTCCTCGCAACTTACACCAACCAGCTAGTCTCGTCTCTACCTTTTTTTAATAAGAGACAAGTAGAGTCAAGGTTCGAGAATCCGCATAAAATACTCAATATAATCATGAGTGCAATCAATAATAATTACTAGACGTCTAAACATGACAAATGAAGGCTGCCATGAAAACCTGATCCCCGATACACGGTTCAAAACAGTATGCCATGATACAGCATGTGGATGGAAAGCGAACTATTTTAAACTCACATCTTTCGTGGTAGATGAGTATGAAATTAGGCATCGCGGAGCACAGGTCTCAAGTTTCCCATAGCTCTGACTGGTTCCTATTGTTACGATGAAAAGATAACAGAAAGGTCATTCTGAAGAAGGACTCTTCTCAGAGAGATGTCCGATCAGAGGTTCCTTCCAACGTCTTTTCATCCGTGGCTCGAGCTGGCCAACCAGCCATAAATCCATAACAGGAGTAATACGACGCTATGCTATAGCTTTAAGTGAACCCTATCTCTAGCAGCTAACTGTTCGTAGTATCAAACATCATATGGAAGCGCACCTTGACACATGCACTTACTCTCGTCGGTTTTAATACAATATTAAGCATTAGAAACAATACTTGATCCCAGGAAGGTCTCCAATTTTTCATTGCATATCACATCCACCTAATATACCGTCCTAGGTCGCGGACTCTTTCTTCTTGCCACTACCATGCACCTATCCATTCCTACAACTTCCCTCCAATTCTCACTCCACACTGTACAGAGTCCTGCCCAACATGGCGATAGAGCTGACTGCAAGGTATTTCGATAAACCTCTCACTTGGTGACGTCTTGACTTGGCCAGCCTCTTTGTTCCACTTCCCTTGCACTCCAGATAAGGACGGGGTGCGAAGTTTTTTTGATATTAACTGATATCAGTGTGCTGAAAAGCAGACTCGCGAAGTGTTGCTTCCGTATTATGGGGATCCTGTTTTAGCCATGCACGTAGGGCTGACGCTTGTCTCTCCAAAGGTTCGGTTTTGCGCCACTAAGCTCTGCTTGGTAGTGAAACGGGAAAAGAGAGTCAATTGTAAACTTCCTGATCCACATGAAGAGACGTAATGAATACCTATTAGGGTATGGGCCCAATTAAAAAGAAATTCGTGTCCTAAGAAGAGAATGAATGAGGTGCCATTCATAGCACACTCTCTGTCTTCGCCAGTTTCTAAGTTCATGACCGCACAGACTAAGTGATATTGAGACGATCACTGGATCAATAGCTGTTCGACGCCAACCCGTATGCGGAAACCTACGATGTTCACGCAGACGATTACAACAGGCCCCGTGGCTTTTGCGGCAAGGGTAAGGTAATGTTGACAATTCCTCCCAGTTAGATAAATAGCATTACTGTTCCGATAATTAACCTTCTTTTGCGACGATCACAACCCTCCTCGCCGAAACAGCCCAATCAAGCTTTCTACCCTCTTTGGGCCATTTCTGTCTTATGGTCAATATTCTTTTCTCCCCAAAGGAACGTCAAGGATCAGGAACAGAAGGCATAATTTAATTCTGAGAAGGCAAAATAGTTTAGATGCAAATGTCTTTATTTGACCCCGGTTTATGAGAGTTTATGAGAGATTATAAGGGTATCCTTGGAAAACAAGTTACCAGAGTTTTATTTGAGACCGCTCAACTCATCTTGGGTTGTGGAAAGTTAGATTTTATTGGTGGAGCAGACCCACCACCATTCAGGAGCTTCGCTATCACATAGTTGAACAACATCAGCCCCTCCATTAACTAATTCAAAGAAATCAAGAATCTTTATTTTGCCCCTATGCTTAGCCCCTCATACGCTGGCTTCGCGTTACCTTTGATGTGTGGTACCACTTACATGTTGGTTAGAACGGGCATGACATTGATGGGTTCCGCACTTTCAATGGGTATCGCTAAGTTGCCGCGGGCGGGATCAAGCAACGACCCAATCAGATGATCTTTACTAGGATTAAATCGAGGTGGAACGCTTGAGCCGTTACTCACGTAGCTTGTACTCAATCCAACATTTGTTGCCCATTGAACCCGGAAGCAGGGTCACCATGACTTCTCAGCGTTTCTATGACGTCGTGGCGTTGACTACGGACTAGACGGAATGTTTGTCACTAAAGTCTAACTAGCCCCGAGTAGCTCCCAACGTTCCGTCCACTATACAGCGATGACAGTCCGGGGATGTGGATCATGGACGTTCGTGAACACGATCAGGATCGGCCGAAGGAGGGCCGTCCGGATCAATATATCGTGACCTGCAGAGCCTCTCAAGTGGACAGACAATGGATTACGCGGTGGAAGTTGGAAGCAGGGTTTGATGATTGTCATCATAGGTCTGCGCGCGCTAGTCTCAGTTTTGCCGCTCAAGATTGCCACTGAGGCGGTAACAAAGCGTATGCACCTTTCTAGGGGCAATTTGCAATCTGAGGACTGTTCTAAAAGCGAGCGCTCGAATGTATTGCAATGTGGAAAAATGAAAGGTGAAGAGCATCTGTATAATCCAATGGCGAAGTGAAAAAAAATTTGCTAGGTCACATTTGTGATCTCGGAGCGGCTCCATGGTCTCAATCGCACGCGACCACCTCACTACCTCATAGTCTCCGCCACACCGTCCAATCAGCTGTTCAATGCCGGATCTCTCGGAACCCATCATTGCTAGTTCTCTGAGCATCATCGATATGTCCACTAAACGTATCTTGTGGTGTCCTCCAGACGTCATCTTTCCCAAAACAGCTCACCTTGTGTACCTGGTACCATTCAGCCTCAGCGTTAGACGAATGTACCGGTGGCATGCTTCCCCAGCTCCCTTACAAAGGCAAACCCGGACCTTGTCCAGGAAATTGGCTCTCAACGTTGACGTGTCTCCACGTGCCGGCAGCTGACTTGGGAACGGTCCGATTCTCAGATCTCGAGATCCTATTGGGCAATTCCAACAAAACCGTCAGACTTGACATCACCGGAAGGCAAGATATGAAGAGGCGCAAAAGAAGCTACTTAAAGGCTACGGCTAGGTAGCTCTCTGAATCAAAGATTTATTTAGACTTGTCTTCCGCATAACAGCTAGCAAGTCGTCTTGCCATTGACAAAAACCTGAACCCAATTTGCAACTCTCAGGCTCACCATAGCCTCTCTGCCCATCATGGCACCACCATTCCTCACAGTTTACTTTGACGAGCACAATCCCGACTCGGAAAAGGGTAAACATGCTCGTCGGTCCCTTGCCGGGTTAGACTACTCGCCGTTGCCTCGCATCACGGGCCGGTCTCTCGTCCTCGCCCTGTTCGTATCTATGGGTGGACTTCTGTAATTATATCCTTTTAACCTTCTACAAGGAGTAAGTGTCTGACCAAACGTATCAATACAGATTCGGGTACGACACAGGTGAGATCTCAGGTCTACTTGAGATGCCTGACTTCCTCGACCGCTTCGGTGAGACCAACAGCCACGGGGTGCGAGTTTTCAGTACCGTCCGTTCGGGTCTCATTGTCTCTCTACTATCTATTGGTACATTGATTGGCGCTCTAGTCGCCGCTCCCGTTGCCGACCGTATCGGTCGTAAGTTCAGTATTTCATTCTGGACCCTCATTATCGCTATAGGTTTCATCATCCAAATTTCCTCAAACCGTGACTGGGTTCAAATCATGATGGGCCGCTTCGTGTCTGGTCTCGGTGTCGGCGCTCTTTCACTCCTCGTCCCCATGTATCAGGCCGAATCGGCACCCCCTTGGATCCGAGGTGCTATGGTCTGTACCTACCAGCTATTCATCACGTTTGGCATCTTTCTGGCCGCTTGCTTCAACTACGGTACCGTGACGCATCTTCCAAATAGTTCGGCCTCGTGGCGTATAATCATTGGTCTCGGCTGGGTATTCACAATAATCCTCGGCTTTGGCATCCTGCTCTTCCCTGAGACCCCCAGATTTGACTATCGTCGTGGAAAAATCGATCGCGCTCGCGAGACGCTCTGTAAGATTTACGGAGCTACGCCGAACCATTGGGCGATCCACACCCAGATGGAGGAGATTGGGTCCAAGCTACGCGCAGAGGAGCATGTGAAAGGCAATCCCGTCTCGGAGTTCATCAACATGTTCCGCGCGCCGCGAATGGCGTATCGTATTTTCATCGGTGTATCGCTACAAATGTTCCAACAACTCAGTAAGTTTCCCTTGAATTCGTAAGGTTTTGGCAAGCTACTAATCATACTCCAATAGCCGGTGCCAACTACTTCTTTTACTACGGCACCACCATCTTCCAGTCTGTCAGCATCAACAGCTATATCACACAGATTATTCTTAACACAATTAATTTTTTGGTCACATTCATTGGTCTCTACCTCGTGGAGCATTACGGCCGTCGCAAGTCCCTCATGGCCGGCAGTGCCTGGATGTTCGTATGCTTCCTCATCTTTGCTTCTGTTGGTCACTTCTCTTTGGATCGCGTGACCCCGCAGAACACACAGGGCGCAGGCGTTGCCATGATCGTATTCGCTTGTCTCTTTATTCTCGGCTTTGCGACGACATGGGGACCCATGATCTGGACCATCATGGCCGAAATTTTCCCCTCACGTTACCGCGCCAAGGGCATGGCCCTCTCCACAGCAAGTAATTGGCTATGGAATTTCCTGTTGGCCTTTTTCACCCCCTTCATCACTAAGGACATTGACTTCCTCTATGGTTATGTCTTTGCGGGCTGCAACGTCCTCGGCGGTTTACTAGTTTACTTCTTCGTCATCGAGGGCCAGGGTCGTACACTGGAGGAGATTGATACCATGTATTTAGAGCACGTCAACCCGCGCAAGAGCTCCAAATGGGAGGCTCCTCCACCAGAAGAGATGGCTAGGGTTCGCAGACAAGCTGGTACCGATCTCGAAACGGCTGTTCAGGCCAACAGCGACGAAGAAACATTACAGCGCAACTCTGACTTGAACAACGGAAATACCCTAGGGAAGGAGGAGCATCCGGGATCAAGCCACATCCCATGAGCGGGTGGGCTAAAGACAGGTTAGCAACACGTAAGGTCTTGAAAGGCCAATCGCAAGGCCACAGAAAAAAGAAAAAAAAGGCTATGAATATGAGAATGATTTGGTTGAGATTGTGTAAATAATAATTAGGTCATTGTTTTACTTACTTCAATTACTTTTTGTTATTGTTAGAAGCACGTACGAAACCAGAGTGAAGTTAAATTGTGTAAAGGGCTTCTTTAAATAGTAAATGAAATATGGTCGTCCTCAAAAGATATAAACTTCCTTACACTTCTATCTTTAGTCATCGAACAGCAAATCACTAGTGACAATCTCAAGTTTTACTATTCTAAAACTCTGACGAGCCTAAGCTCCTGCTCCATTGCTAGTCACTATTCGACACAGAAAACCATGATATAAATGCCCCATTGAGAAGTATTCATTTATCATCTTCTCCTTGGTACTTGTCTTATCCCTCACCAACCATCGGGCTGTCGCAACTGCACTAATTGCCGACTCTAATCGACAGGACTATATATATAGCCTTGTTTGATTACAAAGCTCATTCCGAGGACCGGTCCATGTAATATCTCATAGATATTGAATTCTTCACAAACTGGTACAAGAAGTGAACGTTCGGCCCGAGTTCACTCTCATTGACTCATCTCTCCTAGGGAACCCGTCCAGCCCAATTCTCATTTGGCTTCCTATGGTAGGAAGAAGTTAAGAATTTTCCAATTACCTGCCCATATTCGCTAGAGAAGGCACTTTCTAGCATAATCCTTTCTGGAGACCGTTCAAATCCGCCATCTTTGTAAAGTTGGGCCAACGCCACACCCACTGGAAAAGTTATCATCGTGGTGACGAAGCAGCCAGCATTAGGGGCGAGTAGGAATGGAATTAAGTGGGCAATCTTTTTGCAATACGTTTGAGGTACGACATGATCGGGGATGTGAATGGTGCCACTGGCATTTAGGCCTGAATTTAGGATATCGTACAGAAGTACGCAGGTTGTCCAATAGAGAAGGCCGAGATGACCAATGGCCAGGTCTTCCCCAGACGGCATGTGATTCCGATAATTACCTTCCGCGATTGTGTTAGAGGCAAAATCTACCGTGGATTTACCTATTCCGGACGCCCAGATTTGGAGCTCCTCATGATAGGACCAGCATGCATTGATGAGTTTCTCTCGTCGGATGTGTTTATCATCGGGGTCTTCTGATAATTGCATCGCATCTAGCTCAGTCAAAAGAGCAGGGAGATCCACCAAAATGTCAAACAAAAAGTCTTTCGGGTCCTTCTCTCGCTCAGACCAGGGGTAGGTCTTCCAGTCTGGGAGCCCTAATACTGATGGTTGGCGTCTGTAAATGTCTACTATAACCTAATCATGTTATAAGAGAGGTTCAAAGCGGTATGCCTGTTGGACTGAGCAACTTACCTGATGCAACCTACCATCCACAAATAATCGATGGGCGTGGCCTCTGGAATATGATCTTGGACCTCTGGATGCCATGATCGCAATCTCTCCAGCAGCGTGGGTACACCATCGTTGCCAGGGTGAAGATTGACTCGTCTCATCAATTCCGAAGCACAGCTGGATTTCCCATTAGCATATACGAATGCATGATTCGTCATATATGTGCCAACCTCAAACAATGATAGCAATCTTGTAGTCACTAGCATCTCGTTGCTTCTCTTTCCGTCAAAGCCCACCAAAGACCTTGCCACTGCTCCTAATACTCGGCCATAAATTTTATGGCTCTCCATAATCATCCAATTTGCGTTATTTCTATGACCTAATAGCCCTAAACAGTTCGCCAGTAATGCAGCCTTGACTACGCTATTTCCTTGATGGAGCTCTTGCACAACACCACTCCAACCAGCTGTGGAGTGTCTTGCCGCTTGAATGGAGAAAGAACATCCATCAGGAAGATATAATCCCCAAAAAGCTCCAATTAATTGATCTAGGGAGGCGTTTCGAGTAAGAGGTTCCGCAAGAGAAATGATTAAAGAGTGCTGGTGTTGTGTAGGATCAAAAATGCCCTCTTGGGGCTTTGTCTGAGAGGCAGCAAGAGTTCGATGGTGGCGAGAGTAAGTCTCGGACTTGAATTTGGTTTCATTCCTCCGCGCCTTTTGTTGAGAACTATTCACAAAGATGCTTGCTGTCTCGTAGCCTCCGCAGCTAAGCGAACTTCGTCGACACTGACCACAGGCTGGTCGTTGGAGGTCACACTAGGCACTTTGTTAGCCTCCACCATGTAAAAGCGCAACTGGGGACTAATAATAATTGTGGTCTTCCC
This sequence comes from Mariannaea elegans, assembly GCA_930272665.1. NCBI lineage: Eukaryota > Fungi > Ascomycota > Sordariomycetes > Hypocreales > Nectriaceae > Mariannaea > Mariannaea elegans. The sequence goes on from CAKNEU010000084.1 coordinate 90,646, forward strand.
GGAATACATATGTAGCTCTCAAGAGACGAACTGAATACCTACCCCTTTGCGGCGTTTCCGACAAGTAATGCATGCTTTCGATCGGCCCGGCACCCCAACCATCGTGCAACAATTGGGAGCGACTGGTTCGCTACAGGGGTGTATTTCGTGCGGATCCACGGCAACCCGTCATGAAGCAAAAACGTACTGATGCATTGCATCCAAGGCAGGCTGTCGTCGCAGTATTTTTCTCATGCCTCAGATCAGCTGATATTCTACGGGGTGCAGGCTTACGTGGAGAATTTTGCCACATCAACCCCGACATACTCCGTACAGCGCAAAATACGGAGTACTCCGTTCAGTTTAACTGATTCTCGCTTCAGCCTCTCGGCGGGGTTCACGCCGGAGCTAGGACCCGGTAACGGCTAAACACTCTAAAGTACAGGGGTGAGCTCATGCAGATGGCGCGAAATGCTTCCCAGACGGGGTTAGTCTGAAGATTCATTCTTCCAAGTTGATAACATGAGTGCCTCCAATACGTGTTTACAACCAAGATATTCAGCACGAGATACGTTTGCTCGTTTGCTGTCAAATAAGATTTAAGTAAAACAATATAGGCTATCAAACTCGCAGTGGCCGCTACGGACCAAACTTTCCTGAATGAGGGTAGGTGGAGATGGCACGAAGCGGGTTATACCATCTTCTTACTCGGCGCTCACCCATAAATACACCCTTCTCTGCCACGAACTCATCTCTTCTTCTCCATTCTCACATCATTGCTTATCCTCAATTCCTAGCCAAAGCAAACTTTACAACTTTCCCAACCATCACCATTCCAACCACAAGCCACATCCCAAGATGTTCACTCTCTGTGATGACAAGTCTCTTCACTTTGAGATACTCCGAAACCTTTCCGTTGCCCGATACGGAGGGGCTGACATCAATGAGGTGCTCCAAGTAGCCAGCAGAATTGACACTAAGAACTTAGAGACCTTCTATGAGGCTTTCTCTACTCTTGCCCAGCGTGTCAACTCGCAAGCCGAGGCCATCGATTCCACTCGACATCCCGTCTCCGCACGAGATGCCTTCTTCCGAGCTGCCACTTATTACCGAGCGGCTGACTTTTACCTCCACGGCGATCCATCAGACCCCAGGATCAACACACTGTGGAAGAAGCAGGCGGTCGCTTTTGACAAAGCCATCGCTCTGCTGACCGTACCGGGTCAGAGAGTAACCATCAAAGGAGATGGTTTTGACATTCCGGCTATTTATTACGCCGCTTCTACCGATTCATCAGCTTCTAGGCCGACTGTAATCGCTGGAAATGGTTATGATGGAGGTCAGGAAGAGTTGTTGCACAACGTGGGATTCGCTGCCCTCGAGCGAGGCTACAATTTCATTACATACGAGGGGCCCGGTCAGCCTACGGTTCGGCGCCTTCAACATCTTGGATTCATCCCTGACTGGGAAAGAGTGGTGACTCCCGTTGTGGACTACCTCTTTACCCGTCCCGATGTCGATACCTCAAAAATTGCCCTCATTGGAGTCAGTATGGGTGGCTATCTTGCCACTCGTTCGGCCGCTTTTGAACACCGTCTTGTTTGCGTAATGGCCATCGATGGAGTGTACAGCGTCTACGAAGCCTACAGCAAGGCTATGCCTGGCCCCATGAAGGACGCATTGGATTCTGGAGATGGGAAACAGTTTGATGATATAGTAAAACAGGCGCTGAAATCCGATGTTCCTGTAATTTTCCGGTGGGGTGTTGAGCAGGGCCTTTGGAGCTTCAACGTCGATTCAGCCGCCGAATGGATGGCCCTCACAAAAAAGATGACTCTAGAGGGCTTAGAAAATAAGATCCAGTGTCCGGTGTGGGTCGGCGATGCTGAGATTGACGAATTCTTCTTGGGACAGCCTGAGAGAGTCCGGGATGCCCTTGGGGATAAGGCTACTTACGTCGCTCTCACATCATCTGACTCGGCCGGGAATCACTGTCATGTTGGTGCTCAAGTACTATTGAACCAACTGATTTTTGACTGGTATGATGACATTATCGACAGAAAGTAGGGGATGCTAAGTAGCTATGGAGGAAACTACACAGAAGTAGAATGAAGGCACAATTGATCAAATTATCCTTGGCAAATCCATACAAGCTATTATGACACTTCCACCTGAGATGATCGAGGTATACCAAATCGAAATGAATGCCACAAAAGACGAAAATTGGCGAAGCTGCCTACTTACAGCTTCTAATATTTAGTCGGATCTCTCTCAATTGTTGAGAGCATTGCCGAACTCGTCTATCATTGAGGTTAATTCACGTCTTCTCAACATAGCAATAACGTATTCTTGTAAGTGCTAGCGACTATACCGACCTCATATCTATCGCTTTCAACGAAAGGGAAAAGGGTTGTAGAAGCTGAAGCTCTTGATTGCTACCTAGTAAATGGAAATGTATCTATTTAATTAGAGGGAAGGGAAGGTCTGTGAGGAGGCTAGGCCAGCTATAGGGGTAGACTAGCTATACGAAGACGCTAACTCCAGCGATGTTAACTATTGTAAATCGTGTAATTGAATGACCTGTGCGACAATAACTATAGTTCTATCCTTCGAAAACTAGGGCCACCAATCTTGGCACCGTAGTGCGAGTTGACCATTGATGTTCGTAATATACACGCTGAATCCTATAATCATACAACCCAACAGACTCTAATCTTAAATTCACATCTACACCTTCATCGTATCTTCGCCTCCCGAGAACCCCCAAGACCACACACAAAAGCCGAGGGTAGCCAGAATGGATCCATACAGTATAGCTCTGGCCCTTACGGGGTTTTTCTGGCGGAAGTCGCCCAGCTGAAGTCGGGCGTCAGTGACGAGGGACTGCACTTTTTCAGCCCCCAGTCTGTAGTACACGAGTCCCGCCAAAGCAATGGAGTACCCAAAGAACTGCTGGGCAGTCACTGGATCACCGAAAATAATCATGGACGAGAAGACAAGCAAAATGTCCTTGAGAACACCAGACATGGTCAGAACGACGGCGGAGGTTTGGCCAATCTAGAATATGATCAGTGATGTGCACCATGGACAGAGGGAAAGCAACATACCAGAAGCACGACCGAGACATTAAGCAGGAATGCTACAAAAGCGTTCGCAACGAGAGTCAAGATGCCCAATGAATAGATGTCACCCGTTGTTATCCGAGGGATCTCAATGAACAAAGTGAACAAGCCATTTGTCAAGGCACATGCAGGAGCATAGTAGTAAAGAGAGACCAACGGGTCCATCTTGAACTCTGCCGAGCTTAGGAGGCGTTGCACCATGACAAGTCGCAGAGCCTCGAAGAGAATGCCACATACTTGATCTACAAGTTTCTGTTAGAGTCATGCCGAAATGCTCGAAATGGCGTAACATACAAGTAAAGCCCACAACATCGAACTTGATCTCTCCAAAGGATGCAATCACGATACCTACAACAATCGCCGCCACATTTCCCAGCACCTTGAAGTTTGGTGGGGCAATTCGGAAAGCCCAGGTGGCAAGCAAGGTTGCAACAGCATTAGTGGCCTAGAAGAGATCAGACAAATGAACTGAAGTTTGGTGTAAATATGTGCTGACAAACCTTTAGCATCTGAATGAACGAGACGCTCAAATACAGGTACGCCATGTTGCCACAGATCAGACTAAAACTGAACATGATTCCAATTGGAACAATAGATCGCCTACATGAGTCGCAACTCATCAGCATAACTGTCATCCCTATGCTACAAGGCGAGCGTGCAGTGGCTCGATGCGCTTTCTACTGCCTACTCACACGTATATGTTCGAGTTCATGGGAACTTTGTGTCGAGAATCGAGCGTCGTTGTAAACCGAGCCATGATTTGGGTAACTGCAGTCGCGAATATCATGTGCCATGTTGTCAAAAATAAAGCTGGAAAGCGGAATTAGGAGGCTATCGGCGGTCGTTGACGGTAAAGAAACTCACGGAAGTCTGGCGTAAACACGGGGTTAGCGGGGGGGTGGCGCATTCAGATCAAATCAGGGAAGCTCACCAAACTTGGCGGTCGCCAGGACCCATTTGTTGAAAAGAATAACGCTCGAACTTAGGAAGATCCATAATCTGAAGGCAGCCGTGAGTGTGGTTCCTCAAGGCTCGCTAGGGACTGGTCGGTACGCACGCAATGAAGAAAGCCGGGTGTAGTCCGCGCTTCTGTTGACTCGGCGCGTTTGCAGTTCCGCTCTCGAGCTTCCGGTCCGCGTCTGATGATGGGCGGTTGCCAGCCATGTTGTGCAAGTGCTGCGATAAGCCGAGCGGTCGCTTTGGAGCTACTTCAGATCCGTACAACAGCAAGGACAGTTAGTAAAGGAGAAAAGGGCAAATCAAGATAAAGGGTTACAGAGATGCACTTACGTAGCCCAGAGCTCTCGGCAAGGAGTTGTCAGGCGACGCTATATATAGAACACGGCGTTGGCTCACCTCCAGAGGTCTGATTGGCAGTAATCACAGAAATCGACCCACCCTTAATTCGATCCATGGCCAAAGCCCTGCTCAGGGGGTTACCTAAGTCCGCTATTAACGCCGCACGAACTGCAGAGTACGTAAGCACCGTTTCCCTCCATAAATTGCACTCTCTACGGGATATATGTGTCTAAGCCACTTCGTCGACGCCCGCGTGGTGGCTGTGCATATCATTTTCGTTGGTGAAGCTCGACATTTTGATCGCTCTATAGCTCTCGCAATCGAAGGAATTAACAACGATATGACTCAATAACAAGTCGGCAGTCATGAGTACCGAAACCCCCCCCCCCAAAATATCCTCGAAATAAAAGGAAATTCAAGCATTGTTGACATACCTAGCCATATGAGTGTAGGGTAGGTCGACTGTTCTGTTAGCGGGAGGTGCTATACGTTTTGGCTTAAAGAGTTGCATTGATTAAGTTACCACAGTACAAAAAAGTGTGCACACAGCTAATTACAGTGTTGTTATTCCCGAGAGTCCTTGATCCACTTGCTTCATCAAACAGGCACCGGGCTTGAAGCTCTCGTAGGTTCATCATATGACTGATAGCAGCTTTCAAGACGTTCGACCAGAAGTTCCTGAAACAAAGCATTAAACCCGTCTTGATTCACGCACGCTGTAAAATGAGCTTTGTTTAGAGGTGTCTCTTGGAAGATTTAGGTTGACTTGGAGTTGTATCTAAGAAGGGCTCATGGGATAAGTATGAATGAGGTGGACCTCGTGTCATCTTGCTGCATTATCCCTAGATTCTGTCAATGCTACGCGAGCAGTGGACATGCTCCCCATTGCCAAAGCGTTTGTTCAAAACAGTGCCACTCATAGCATAATTGTCCCAGTCCATCGAATTGGATATACTGAATCGACCGGACATTGGCATATTCGCCTGCACATGACCAATTTCTCACCTTTAAGCAACAAGACTAACAAGCAAGATGGAAAAGTCGTAAATTTGAAGAGTGTGGCATGCAATCGCATGAAATAAAAGACGACCTCTTCGACCCTATGATGAGCGTTAAAATATCCAGAGGTAAAGTCAAACAGAACTAATCGACCGGGACTCAATCAACCCTATCTATCGTGTTTACTAAGTTGGGGCTTTAGAAAGTGAATAACACGATGTATTGATGGTAAAGAAATAGGGTGGTAAGATATGGAGTTTGATAAATAATATGTTGTTCGTGTCAACAGCTGTCCAGAGAGTCTCAGATTGGTCGAGAGTGGGACCAACGATGGGACGTATGGGTTATGGCCTAACAGGGGAGGAATTAGCTGGCGTTTTGAGCAGGAGGACTTGAGTTCGTAAGAGTTCGTCTAATTGCTCTTCAGCCTTTGCCACTGATCATTAACTAATACAACCCGTACAGGGCAAACAAACATGAAAAAAATATCACCGAAAAAGGAAAAGGTCCAGGCTGGTGGCCCAAACAGAGGACAGGACGAAGAAAGTGACGTTAGTAAACCAGTGCCTTGTTGCCCCAGACAGCCCTCGTCTGGAAGAGGCACAGGTTAGGTGGTATCGTGAGGAGTAGTCAATGTGGGAACGAGGGATGATAGAAATATGCGAATGGCCTGACTCTTACGTTCCCCCAACCATTTTGCTCCGAAACTATCGACATAGTAGTAAGATTTTGGAGGTGTTGGAGATTCTACTAAACCCAAAGGATTAATGTTTCCGTAAGAACCAAGTCAAGAACAAATAGGTCTAATAACAGATGTGTGTCGTCCAGACTCGCTCGGTAAGTCCCGAGACTCTGGGGCCTTAAACTTCGGGGCTAGCTAGATTCCAGATGGTCTCTATTGCAAGTCTCGGCATGTTCATCCACATCTAAGCGGCGACTCCTTCAGGCTTGACCCGACATGGGACAGGGCGCCTCGTTCCGATTACCGGGAGTCGTGACCTGCCCGAGGGATCGGCTAGTCGAGAGTTCCTGAAAGAATAAGCTGGAACGCCCGCATCACAGCTCCCTGGCACTAAAGTCTTCGTGGTCTCGCCGCCGCCGACACCGGCTGGGCTGCAGCGAAGATATCAATAGCGCAGTTGGGAATTGAACTTAACCTCTATAACTCCTGGAGCAACGCCTCATTTCGTCAGTAAGCTGTCACTCTTGCACAGTTCGTTTAACCGATGGTACTATAACGGCGAACCATTCGTATCCCCGCCTTTGAATCGAGTTTAGTTGGGTGTTAAGAGAGCAATTCAAGAATGGTGGTCGCCCAGGCTTCCCCGCCAGAAGTGGAACGCGGACCACCGGGCGCATCCTGATATGGAGCAGCCCAACCTTTTCCGGCATTAACCTTTCTTGACCAGAGTATCGGGTCCTATTAAAGCGCTCTAGACAGCCTCAGCTGGACGTGGGCGAGTGGAATCCGCTTGGGAACTCCGTAGTCTAGACTATTTCCAGCCATGGAAAGCTTGTTATGACCACGCTTAGCGTATCTAGAACCCGACATCCCGGAGGTCGAGACGGCATCGGATACCGGCAAGTCAATTCCTGGAAAATTCTGGGGCTGGCTTGCCTAATATATAGTAGTCTGGCTTCATTTGATGCTAATTTTCCGAGGTATGATGGTAGTAGGCGTCATAACCACCAAATGCAGCAAGTCGGCTCAGGGGTGAAACTCAGCGCCACGATGCGAAGTTACTGAAAGCGGCAGTGGGTTTCCAAATAGGAATTGAGGCTTAGATCCTGGAATCTGGGTCTCGGCTTTCGTTGGATTGTAGGCATCCCGCCTCTTTGATTTGGTTGGGTAGCCGCCATTCATGGCTTGGGCTGCTTTTTTTTTTAGAAACTATTGGCGGGGCTTAAGGCTTGCCTTGTGTGCTGCGACAACCACACAAGTCTGTCCTTGCGTCGAGATCAATGCGTCTCACTGAATCCGAGTCTGGACGATGGCACTTGGGACTAACATCGAGACCTCACATAATGCTATCGTCATTGTACGACAACTTCATAATTTAGCTACTCGCAGCCCGTAATCACACAACGCATCTGATTGTATAATGCCATGATGTTAAATTGATTATAAACGATAATTGTTATTTTCATACCATCTACTTAGACCAGCCAGAAAGAATGGGTTAAGGATTGCAAAGATTCCACCAAAGTATAGAAAGGAGCGTAGTTGAAATGCAAAATCAAAGACCTAATATCGCCATGTCCCAAATCATGTCTAGCGAGTACATCGTTTGCTTTGAACTAGTACTGCGCCTCTGAAGACAAGCACTACTTAATCATAGTAGACATTAATGGTGATTGGGGAATTGAAGTCGAGGTCACCGATGCAGATTTGGAACTGAGACATTTTTATGAGAATCTGAGATGGACCGTGAGGCGCCTTGGATCACTTACCCCATTGTTATTGTTGCAACAAATGACAGTTTGCTGGCATGCGGTTGTGTTCTGGCAGACGTGTCCTGCAGCATATCGTCAGTCTCTTCCTGGGTACTCAGAATGCAAGTAAGATTACATACCACCACTTCCATCGCTGGTACAGCAATACGGAGCGCCTGAAGAGCAAGCGTTAGACTGGTCAACAGAGCCGCTGTTTGAACAGTCTTTGTTGTTATTGTTCTTGTTCTTGTTGTTGTTGGTTTTCCCTCCTGAAATCGGGGTCCCCCGCCAGGTTAGTCTTCTGAAATTTTTTAAATGCTGGTCAAACTTACCCTTCCAATGAGGGTTCCTAGCTGGCATTCGTGGGAACGGAAAGTCACCCATGCTGGGCATTCTAGGCTCAATGTCTCGAGGCTTGACCTCCGGCTCTGGGCCGATTGGGTCCGCAACTGAGGATGCCATAGCGGCCTGCAAGAAGGTAAAGGCGTAGACAACAGTAGAAGGATGCATGATTGCGATGTTCAAAAGTGAGAAGTATTGGTGTCAGACTAACGATAGTGACAAGTGCTTAGGTAGCAAGAAGAGAGAATGAGTAAGAACAAGATCTAGATCTAGCTCATCGGAGGATTTTACAGTAGTGGGAAAAAGAATAAGGGAAGACGGCCGGTATTTGAACTAATTGAGACTATTCCCTTAGCCTTGTGCTCCCGCCCCCCAGCTTAGGGATCAATAGTGGAATGCAAGGCATAAGCCACTAAAAGGCAGATCAATGGTCTCGAATATGTTAAACGCCTCTAAGCTATCGAGAATGTTGAACGCCTCCCAAATGCTGAACGCCCCCAAATGTTGAACGCCCCCAAATTTTGTTCACCTTCCAGCCGTTGAAAGCAGTTGGAAATGTTGATCGCCTTCAAGCCGTTGAAAGCAGTTGGAAATTTTGATGGCCACCAAGCCGTTGAAATCTGTTGGGAATGCTGAACGCCATCAACAAGTCTAGAGCGAGAACTTACATTGCATCATTTTTTTATCATCCCCCTGCGAACGGGAACTCACGGCAGCTTAGCTCGCTGGATCTAGTATCGGAATATCGGTGCCGTGAAATGTTATTGTGGTCTACCTCATAGTGATTACCATCGAAGCCTCGGGCTGTCGGTCTCGAATCGCCTAGGCTGGGTCCAGATGCAGCCGGTCATCGCTTCTCTTCTTCCGGACGAATTACTCAAAGACATTGGGCTGTATGGCTTTGAATAGTATCATAAATGCGTTTAGAATAGTCTTAGACACGGCAAATGAGTTCAATAGTTTCAAGTCTCGATCGAGAGATGCATAAACAAGGCTAAGCAATGGGGTGTCGTTGTGATGAACCCATCGCCATCGGCATCTAGACCGTTCGACAACACAGCCTCTCTCTTTCTACACTGAACTGGAGCAGCTGGGTAAAGATTTTGGCTCGAGTGGACCTCCTGAACATACAGCTCTGTGGTCAGATTCGGTCTAGAGTATGCGCAGAAGTGTGTCACATCTTGAGAGACAGACGTAGGAGGAGGAGGAGGAGTTAGGCAATGTTGTCAAGGACCTAGGGTCAACTCGTTAGGGAACAGAGCCGGAGAAGAGAATCAAGATCCCTTGACAAAAAAGTATAAGAAGGGTAGATCCCTTCCACTTCCAAGACTTCTCATCACTCTCAGATATCACAGTCAACAAGCAACTTCATCACAACCAAACTCAGACCACTATTCAAGTCTCCTTTTTGAGACCATTCAACCTTTTCAAACCATCAACATGCAGGTTACCTCCATCTTCGCTATTCTCATCGCTGTCACCGGCGCTCTCGCAGCTCCCGGCCATGGTGGTTCCCCCCCTCCTCCCCCCCCCAAGCCCGCCAAGCCCGCTCCCCCCCCACCTGTTGTCCAGCAAATCACCTGCAGCAGCGGCTCTCCTTACTGCTGCAACCTTGAAAACGATGGCAACTCGAAGGGCTCGGGTGCTTCGAACTACCTCAAGTGTTCCCAACTGTCTGGCGGCACCTGCAACGCTGTCACTATTTGCTGCAACAACAACGTAAGTGCTAGATGATCCGACAAGTTACTGTCTCCAAAGACTTCTTCGCTAACTACCGAATGTAGAATGGAAACCAGAACTGTGGTAGCAACGTTGGCACCAAGGTCGTCTTCATCTAAACTTCCTTGCGGAAACCGCCTGTGGTCGATATGGCGGGTCTCTGGGTCGGAACTTTAGACTCATGAGGCGCGTGCGAAGACAATCTTATTGGGCATGGGGCTTACCGGAATGGATGAGTATGGTCCAAATTGGAACACGGAAACGGAGGATGGAACAGACTTTCTTTTTGGTTTCAGGTTTTGGGTTCGGATGATGAGGGCTGTCCTTATTCGAGAGCTAGCCTTGGATCAATCCCGAACCACCCACGCTCTTTAGACAGAAGTTCTTGAGTAGGAGCCCATTTGGGCCGACAGCAGTTTAACATAACAGAAATGTGGTTGGTCTCAAAGATTCTTTGCCGGGAGCCTTTTTCCAGTGACGCTCGCTATGACTTGGTTCAATATGACATCCTCCTTTCTAACGCCATAGTCTAGAAGCTGAGAGTGCAGTAGTCAAAAGGTGTTGCTCTCGTGAATATAAAGTCTGCTTAGTCTACATGGTAACTACCACCCAAGGCAGAGTACCTCAGCTAGGAAAGCCTTTGACTTTTGCATATTAATCTGAAAGGTGTTTTTGCTTCACGTATTAGTCAGATAGTATTTCTACGTGCGGTGAGAGGTCATCTACTAGGTGGAGATCGCCCACTCTGTGTCCAGCGCAAGGTAATGCGGGAAAAAGCGGGTTACGCCGCCTTGCCATTTTAATATTATTCATGGGCATCAGGGGGGTTGAGAGAGAAACCACCAATATCCTCTCCATGATTATACCGTCGCGGAATTCCGTTTCGCCCATGTACTAATCAACCATCAGTAATGTAAACGAGTGCTGCGCCTCAAATGCCTCCGTGGCGCACGTTCTCCGCCCACTACTTGCCTAATTGGGGAGTAATTGAACGCTCTCACAAACAAGACAAGTCCTTGGGCCACTTGGGTTCAACCACTATGCTGGAAATGTAATTAATTGAACGCACTGGAGTATGACTGCCTGAAACGCGTCATCCGCCATCATACTCGATTGAAGTACGGGAAGTTGAAAAGCTATAAAGAGCTGGCCATCTTCACACTCGTCCATGATTTCGGCAACACACTGCACAGACAGACTCCTTCTCCCAAGCTTCCGTCCTAAATTCTGTATCACCATCCAAAATGCGTTCTATTCAACTTCTTTTGGTAACACTTGCTACTATGGCCACTGGGATGTCGGCCAAGTCCGATAAATGTGCACCTTTTCCTTCTTCCATGATCGAATTTTCTGCCGGCTTTAAGCAGCCTGAACCGCCGCTAGTCCAACCGGAGTTTCAAACGAGTTTTATTCAGCACAAGTGGTAGGTCCTCTCAGCTGGAACACTTTTGAGCTTAACCTCACCACGACCATAGGAATCAGAACCTGTCCCACATTACGGCAGGCTACATCATCAACTCTCCATCCAAGGGCTATGTTCGTGCTGATGAAGCCTTCGAAGGCGGCCTTGCTTCCTCAATTTTCAACTATGCCAACGTCACCAAGGAAGGTTTGGTGGACAACACCATGACCACTTTCAATCCTGGCAAGAAGCCCGAGGTATGGAGGGGCTATGTCGACTCAAACTTCCCAATCTTTAAAAAGGATTTCTTGATCAGTGCCGGGGCAGTCTTTGCCGGACTAGTCAATAGAAATTTTGTTGGTCGCGTCGCAGCTGTAAGCAATCCCTTGGTTCTCATTATTTACAACCTGCGGATATTTACTTACGATATGTGCAGTGGGACATCCTATATCAAGACGTTATCCCAGTTACAGTGTATGTGGATAATTGCAACATGGTGGTCGGCTATGATTATTTCTCTCCGAATTTACGCACTCGAGTCATCACTGAATACTTCAACATCCAGAGTTGAGCTCAGCTCTTTTCTAGCAGGTGCCTGTACGGCCAGCGTCCATCTCTCATCCGGAGCCATCACTCTTTCCTTTCTCCCAAGACTTTTTAACTTATAAAAGGTTAGCTAAGCCTCTTTAACTCATAGAATAGACAATATTTTACATTTAAACATTGAAAATTTGTCCAATATCTAAATTTCATCTTCCATTACTGTGGCCTGATACTTCCACAGCTCTCGTAGGTCAACTTTTATCCTCTCCGAAATCACGAATCCTTTTCGATAGATTTGATCGAGTATCGTCATAATTTTGTCTCTTTGAAGTAGTTCATGTGCATTCGCTCCAGCCACTCTCAACGGGAATAATAATAATACACCCGGGATCATCGAGACTTTGAGAACTGTCTCTGATAGGTTTAGTATGACGGTTACGTGACTCTCAATTTCATTCCGACTTAGAGTTGGAATTGGGACTGCACTCCAGCACGAGTAGAAGGTGTAATTCCTGCATAGAAATAATAGAGCAGCGTGATTATTAGCAAGTGCCAGTTTGGTATAGGGGTCTGGCTTATTTGAATGCGATGCGATGTATTGCAAACAGTCGTTGAGCTGTTGTTGGATATGAATCCCTCCACAAGCGAGGCTCCGTATGGTTGGATGGAAAGTCCTGACTTCATCAGGCATAGCCTCGATGTCATCGAAGAAGCTGTCAATTATTAATTAGTGATTTCCGCCAGAAGCGTTCTCCAGGACGTGCGAACCGTTTACTGAACGAAGACGTTCGAAGCAAGAGCTGGAGGGACTTTTCCATGGGATCTAATTGTTGAGAAGCGGGCTTTTGCTCGCGCTTCAACCATGCATCTTGCGCGAGGAAAGTATTCTCTCCATAGATGATGGCCCTATTAATTTCTAGGAGACGAAATGCCTCGAAAAGCTTCCTACTAAGCGGAGATAGCTGCTTTTCCGGCCCTATCAACTGAAGCATTTTGGACATGCCATGAAGCATATGCTTGACCCATCGATCTCCGGATGGCTCGGAAATCAGCTGGGCGAGTGGTCAGCGTCGTGCAGTTCCCTAGAGGATTTGTTTAAGACTACCTCAAATAACCCGAGAAAAAAGGTGATCCACAATGCGTCTTCACTGCGCAGCACATCTACCGAGTCCAGTCGTGCTTGAAGTGCCTGCATTGACTTGCCATATAAATTGAATGCAACGTATTCGGCGGGAGTTTGGCGAGAAAATGACTGGACAACTCCTCGTCTGCTCATCTCAAGTGCGCCGATTGCCAAAGTCAAGTCTCGAAGTGGTGGTGATGCTTGAATAAGTGGCAGGAGGTCAGAGCTTATAGAGGTAAACCCATTGGTGAACTGGCAGCGTTGCATGAACACCGCAAAGTAGTCCAAATAGAGGATATCGTCGGGCGTCTGCATTTGCATGGGCAAGGCTGCTACCACAGGGAGGCGCACGGATTTTGGAGGGACGAACTTCACCTCATGAGATGCTGGTTGTTGTGACTGGCATATCTTGTGTGTTCGGATGCAATACTTGCAGGGAAAACCTCCTTCGCACTATTTACTTGGCATTAGCTGACACAAACGCACATAACAGCTTAGGAAGTCAAATTCTTCCGACCTTAATGCGCCTCTTTGCACAGGCCTGACAGCGAGTCAATCTCTTTCTCTTGTCTAAAGGGCCAATAGTGCGCTTCATGGTTCGTGGCCTCGTCTTCTTGACGATCATGTGAGTGACAGATTCAGAAAGTGGTTCTTTGGTTGACTTGACGGGCTGTGTGCTTTATGTAGACTAGTTAAAAGGTCCACAAATTACCTGATGAGGAAGTAATTGAGCGCACCTCCGCTGTGGCGTTGATCATCTTTCAAAAGGTGAATAGGTGCGGGGGAATGCCAAGTCATTGGATACCTTTCACCATTGTTTCAGTGCCTCGTGATGCTTTCAATGATTGAGAATGCGAAATAATTGCATATGGTTACTAGGGTTGGATCTGTTCATAGCTCGATGAATTGGCCTTCGCGGCCCTAAATAGAACCAACAATTGAAATATTTCGACACCACGCGAAGGGGTTTTGCACTCACTCACTCACCAATCTCAAGTCCTTGATCAAAGGAGAAAAAGTAAAGAAAAATAACATTGACCTAATCAATACTCAGGATAGATCATCATACACAAACCAAGCCCTCGTCTGGCACCTATTCGATGACTTGCGATGGTGCATGTTAGCTTACTACGACACCATCCCGTCCCTAATTAATATCGCTCAATTATGCCACTCATGTGATGTGACATTCAGTCAACGCCAATGTGGCCTTCTTGAACAGGATTTATTAGTTACGTTGATGTTAATGCCCTCCCAGAGCCTGTTATTGCTCAGGGCTGCGCACACGCGATTGCTAGAGGGAACCCTGCAAACTTCAAGATGGAGGCGCGGAATATGAGTGGCCTTGAAGTCGTAGCCAAATCTACCTCAGACGTTTTCGAGCGGTTTTGAAATAGAGCGAGACCTTCACAGCTAGTGGCAATAGGGATCAATTTAGTGTCCGAAGATTATGCATGGGGCTGTAGAACTTTTAGTGACAAAGAGTAGGCCAAAATAGTTAGATAACCCCATATCATAAATACCGGTACCACAATATGTGATAGGGCCAATACTATTTTCTAGATTACTTAATAGCTAACCTAGGTTACGGATATCAGAGGAGTCGGAAACGAAAATCACCGAACAGAGCATTGGACGTGGAAAAATGTATCATGTAAAATGAAATAGACGAAGAAGGAATCAAGAGACAAATTTGAGGACATAGTGACATGTAGTGATGCACTGGAACCTTGGCGTAGAGTTTAGACGGGCCTTCGTACAGGAGTCCTAGGAATTGGGTCATGATGTTTCGACGTCGCAGTTAAGACTTCTCACAAGAGTATAAGATGTTGGAAAATTAAACGTTGTATTATGAGTTAAAGTATTTAAATAGTCAACATTTGATTTGAAGGATCATGTTGTTAAGGAGAGCACAAACAGAGTATCGATGCAATACTCTGAAGTGGGTTTTTTATCTATCTATTGCTTCTTAATTTTGCTCATCTTCAAGTTGATACTCTTCAACTGTGACTCGAGGTCCCTTGTAGTTCTTCCTGCCGTCCACAATCCATTGAATTAGAGAAATAAGGAAGATGATAGCAAAAGCCACCACACAGTAATTCATCGTTGTTCCATCAACAGGCAGTGCTGGTGGAAACAAGAATAATACCGTCGTAACAATGGTATACACAAGACCAATCACATTGACGGTCCAGCCCAGCCATTCAGGCAAAGCAAATGAACGCTCTGGCAGCTTGGCTCTCAGGTAGAACAGGTTTATGGCAATAGGGATACCGTAGCTCACGCCAAGAGCTGTCACGGCAGCGGCAATGATGGCATTGAATGCTACCGTTGAGCCCAGATAGATACAGCCAAAAATGACCACGATCGCGACGTTCAGGTAGATTGCATTCAAAGGCACATCCAGGGTTGGATGAACCTTCCACCACAATCGGGATGCGGGAAGGCCACCGTCACGCGCGAAGGCGAAAACCATTCGTGATGAAGTGGTCAAGACGGCAATATCTGCAAATACTAGACATAGCAAGGGGAACATGAGCAGGCAAACAGCTCCCACCTTGTTGTTGGTTGCAAGGTAAAATGTCTCTAGAAGGGGCCCTGCCGAAGATCCGATGATAGTGCTGGTATTCTTCATTCCTCCGGAGACAAATAGTACCACAATAAGGAAGAGAAAGCCGGTAGAGATGCCAATATATTGGCAATACAGCATAATCTTAGGCCCTTCGGCCGCCGCATTGGGGATCTCTTCAATCATGTGCGCCACAGCGTCAAATCCTGTCAGACCCAGACCTCCCTGGAGAAGGCCCAGGAGCCACGCAATGCCATCGGGCCAGCCAGTGGTGTTTATGAAAGTGGCGAAAACGTAATCTCCTGTGGCGTAGTCAGGCGCAGCGCAAGCCAGCAATGTAATGGAGAGGATGAAGAATCCGGCGATACTCCACAGCAGCGCAAATCCGTTGAGGCGAGGTAGGAGCTTTTGCATGAAAGTATTGACGACAAAGGCAAGGAGGGTGATGGCCAAGTAGATGAGAAATTGATGCCATCTCTGGAAATCGTAAGTCGGATGCAGGAGCGAGATAATGTTGATAACAAGTGTGCTTGACAGTGAGCTGTTTGTAGCGACAAGTGCAATCCAACCGCTGAGATTTATGTACGCAGTCACCCAGGAAAGGGATGCCTTAAGTGATGGAGGCGCAATCATAGCTACCCAGTGGTACTGGCCGCCGGCCGTAGGCCATGCCGATAGAAACTCCGCGAGGCTTGCGGCGAGGGACAGATTGCACACTCCGGCAGTGACAAGCCCCCAGATGATGGCAATAGGCCCCCCCGAAGGCAAAGCCAAGGACAGCGAGGATGCCAGAGCAGTCCATGAGTTGAGAATAGCAAATGCTAGTCCCAACATGGTCCAACTGCTAAACTGCCGTTTAAACGATTGGGAGTGGCCCATTTGGGCCAACTGCATGCCGTCAACATCCGTGGATTCCTTCATTGTGCCGTCGACGATTGAGTCAATCAATGAGTCAATCAATCTTGCTGAAAGGGAAGAGTAGAGAAGGTAAGTGTAGGCTTGGAAACGTGAGGTTGGTAAAGAAGACGGACAAAGCGCCTTTTTGTGCTCCAAGAAATTACGGGCACGATCAACAAGGCTAAGTGTATTACAAACTTCCAATCTGTACTAATTACTTTGCCGCTTACTCCGTAATTGTTACATATTGTATGTGTCGGAAGATGCTTATCTAGATATCTCCAAGCGCTCTCCACTTGGCGGGGGAGCACGAGGCAAAGTCTGGGGAAGGGTGCTCGAGGCAGTGGACAGAGTGTTGGGGATGCATACCTCCATTCGGCAGGTTAATGGAGACTGGGAGATGTGTGTTTAAGGCTCCCGAACCGTTCTGGGGCATGCTATCTTTTGTCTCGAAGGGGGAAGCGGGCGAAATCAGCGGCTCCATTATCTCCACTAAGAATTGCTGACCACCTGCCAAAATAGGCTGGAATTCGGAGCGAGGCTGCCCACAGTTCATCCCTACCAGCGTTGCCTACCTATTGTACTGTACCGTGCCTTCTTTGATGGTGATTTGAGGTAATGAATAGTGACGAGCTCCGTATATTGCAGGCTAATGCTGAGGTTCTATCTAATTACTCCGTATATGATACACAGTATCACGATGGAATACTTAAAGTAATAAGTTGCCCAGCTTCTAGTGGAGAGGTCTCACCCACTTTTCTAGCTTCTCCACGCTACGTAACAATGTATAGAGGTTCCTTGACTGAGACCCTTTGTCATGCTGGATTTATCTATGCCGGTTTCTCGCCACTTCTTCTACCTTATCTCGAGGAATTTTCTCATGCTGTTGTTAGTCCTCGAGAGGCAAGCTTCGTCTGGAAGCTTGTCAGCCCGTGTTCCTTACAGAGTTGGACTTTAAGCCAATTGGATCCAAGGCCTTTGGTTAGCGGACGCACTAACCTTGCCGATGTCGGCCGCCGCGCGAGTCGTTTCCAGACCCTCGGAAGACCCGGGTACGTCAAAACCCTTTCGAATGTTGGTTTTGTTCTAGATCATGGCGAGACATGAATCGGGATTCGACGCTACGGAGCTACGATAGGACGTATTGACGAAGCGTTTCACGACGGGGCAATTACCAGTAGATGCGATCAAACTGCCTCTGACTAGGATACTCTTTCTTCAACGTTCCACTGTCGAAATATGCTCCGCTTTCATCCCCTGCTCCAGCACTTGAAATCCCAGCTGATCTATACGTTCGCTTAGTTATGAACTCGCATTTCTTTTTAACACTAATCCGTGATACCTTGCCCCGTACTCGGTAGTTTAGAGGCAATTTCTCCCCTCTTATGAGTCATTTGCGTTATAGGTTTGAAGAATAGAGTGGCCACTCGGCTTTTTATTAAAACCTTTATTATACGCCGAGGGCAAGAGGCTTCCACTGATAACAGGAACCCACAATTGATACTGGATCCGATTGCCATTTATTGATTGATAATTAATTTACGGGCAAAACATCCGGTACGAGTATGGTCAGCAGGCAGTATTCATAAATTTTGGGACAGAATCTCGCATAAGTGTTGCCGTGCTGAGTGCAGCTGCGTAAAACCAGTCAATGCAAAATGATTCCGGAAAGAGTAAAGAGAGGAAATGTTTCGTAGAAAGTGAAGTGTACGCACACCCCAAGTGAGCGGAGAAAGGGTTGCGAATGGATATGGGGGAAGGGGCAGTCCCGCAAGGGACAATCTTCTGTTTTGCCAGAAGGGGATAAAGTGCTTGTTTGACACAAGGCTGAATTTGAAGATCGCTAAGCGGTCAAGTGTGGTAAGACAGGGATAAAAACTGCATATAATTGCTTTGCGTAGAGTGGTATTGCTCAGTCAGTGAAAAGTGCACCTGGGAGTTTCTCTTAGCTTACTGTCCGGCCTCGCGCGGGTGGTAAATATTATTAGCAACACCTCATGTAAGAAGTGCTTGGGAAAATTAGACCTAAAGTAATAACTTGCTATTTATGTGAAGCTACTGTAATAAGGTAGTCGATAATAAAGTAAATTGCGATATTTCTCAACGGAAATACTTCTGGGTAACCTATCCATAGCACCTTGCTTTGAAATGATACAGAGCTTTCACATCGTTTGCGCTCCATGTAAATCTCAACGGGTATAATTTGCAGTATTTATCTCATCACACTTTATATGGGACACGGTTATATTGTTGTACTGAATGTCTCATGCTTTTACCCATGAGATTTTAGTGGCACCATGTGACAGAAGTCGAGTGTTGCAGTTTGTAAATGTAAAGCTCTACTACTTCATTTTCGATGGCAAGCAGGCTGCCTGGCCATAATATTCTCATTAGATTCAATGGGCTGACACATACACATAGCGGATAAAAGGTTAGATTGTACTACCTTCTTCAATGACGGCTGAAGATACACAACCACGATTTTTTAGACATGAAGATGTAAGATTATTTTGAATTAATCTATGTATCTATCAGATCCAACCTAAGTAGCTTCAAACCCTGTCACGATAGACGAGTGTCACTTGTGGTACTACTACCCCTCCCTACATCTCTTCATAACAATTTCCCCGTAGGCCCGTAGGGGCAGATGACAGAATGGGTGAGATTTAGCCGTTCTAGCTAGCCGTTAAAAGTTGCTCGTAAAATCCTCCAAATTGTTGAGCACGGTCGCGAAGGTGAATTTCGAGGATCCAATGTCGCTTATGCCCATCACGGCCGACGCTATTCATTGACTTGTCGTTGCCTTTCGCGATGTAAAGGCTAATCTTGTCGCGCGGAATTCGCTCATGGGGGAATGAGCCAACGAGATGTCCTGCAATGGGAGCGCCGAAATCCCATCCGTCTTGGTTTGCCGCGTTGCAAGCAATCGCGTAAAGTTCCTCGCCAGTCATGTTCGGGTTCTCCAAGAACAACGCCTTTACTTTCAGCCAAATCGGCTCAAGAGCGTCTCGCAATTTCTTTTTGTGAGGGTCATCTCCAAGAACATATGTTCGTCCAAAGTCGGCCTCCCATGCCTCGAACACTGGTCCAAGGTCGATAACCAGGATATCATCGGCTTCAATAGTGCGATCAGGGGGGTTTTCCTCAAAAGGTCGCAAGGTATTTGGTCCGCTTCTAATCACTCGTTTGTGCCAGTGCGTCCTAATATTATGGCGTTTGGCACCAAGCTCATAGATCTGGTCGTTCAGTTCCTTCTCGGTAATTCCTGGGCGGATAAGATCTCGCTCAATCTCATCGAATAGTGCGACTGCCTTGTTTTGTGCATCTACCAGATAAGCAGCCCGCGCAATTTCATCCGCAGAAGGGGTTTCTGCAGCCATTTCGAGTGAGGAATGCGATTTCGTGCCGTTCAAGAGAGAAATGAAGTAATTGTAGAAACAAAAGGAGGAGAAAATGGTGGAGCGTAGCTAATCCGCTTTATTCATTCTCTTATTGGGCTAACCTTCCCCGCAACCAGTCGAAGGCTGACGTAATTAAGCTGGAACTCTGGACAACAATCATTCCAAGGGCGCGCTCTTTCGCTGTTTCTCCACACCCAGAATTCATCCAAAGTGGGTTATGGAGCATGAAGCACGAGTATGGATGTGAAAGGTGCCGCCATCTAAGCAGTGGAGTGGCCTCATCAATGAATAAGAAGAGCCTGTGAATGGGCAAGATCACATCTTTAGACAGTACGTAAATTAACCCTATATCTCTGTGCCCCATATTCAAAATATGCGCTTTATTAGCTATCAGAGCTGTCCGGTGGCACTTACGTCGCTGGTGAACTCCTATGGCATTTCCCGGCGCTGTTCCTGATGTGATCGCTCTCAATGGGGACCTTCTCTCTGCCACCGCAGACCCCCAGCTCTTCAACGACGGTTCAGGGTTTTCTGATTACCTCAGCCCAGTTCTACAGTAAGGGGGCGGATTTATCCGACTATATGGCCCCGCTGATTCCAGCCTTTCGTTGAGCGCCTCAAATTTATTTCTCAATAATACTGACAATTTTGTGAGTAAACTGAACTTCATACTCGGGCAGCGAGCCCCGGAAACCGCTTAAGCTGCTCAAGCACCAGACCCTTATACACGGTCATCACATTCTATCACCTCAATTAAATAGCATAAAAACCAGACGAGTTTACAGATATTAGACTTCGAAAATAGGACTGTAATTCATTGTGAGTTGCACCCAATATCCGCATTAGGCATGGTAGTGAATTACTTTGGAAGCAGCAACATGAAGCCTTTCCCCGATGGATAGAACTTCCCGTCAAAGTAAGATATTTGATCGGAAGTGGGATCCGAGCTGGTTGCCCGGATTCTCTACCCGAGTTGGCGCAGCCCAAGTGGGCGGGGTAAACTTGGAAGAATTAATCAACGCTGGACTTGATGTTTTTTTTAAAGCCCGAGCATAACTCTTCGATAGCAAATAGCTTAGCCCTCAAGCAATCTCACAGTATACAGCTCCTGTTACAAAATTACTTAACCATGGTCCAAGTCGACAAGTATTTCCTCCCCCCGACAACACTCATACCTAATTCCTCATATCCACTACTACACTATCGGGCTTTTCTCTCCGCAGATCCCAAAACTATCGCCACTACATTTTACGACCTTTTATCGAGCAATGAATGGCAGGCTCAATGGATATTTCGCTACGGCCAGACCCAAAAATCCCACTACCACTCTGCTGCCCATGAATGCATGGTTGTGCTCACTGGCACTGCGACGATCCGATTCGGTGTCGCAGATACTGTTGACGATATGAACGAAAATACATACGGGAGCGGCAAGGAGGAGGGTGGCATTGAGCTTCAGGCCAGGGCAGGTGATGTCTTTGTCATCCCGGCTGGTGTAGCTCACAAGACCTATGACACGCAACCAGCAAATACATTTGAACTCCTAACGCCGGGAAATGGCCACGGCCTTCCGCCCGATATTCGGGACAAGCTTTTAGACATTCAGCTTTCTGGCTTCACTATGATGGGCTCGTATCCCGTGAATAGCGGGGCTTGGGACTTTGCTGTTGGTGGCGAAGGCGCTGCAGCTTATGCTAACGTTTGGTCTATTTTACCTCCAAAATTGGATCCTATACTGGGGCAATCGGAGGAGGGGCTTTGCAAATTATGGAATCAGTCGACTCTCAAAGGGCTTGTGAAGCTTCCGAGTAATAATTAGTCTCCTCGGAGTAGTATCCGTAAATTTTGTCGAGGCAATAAACACATTCTCCGCAGGTAATTATGTCATATTGGCAGCCTAACGACAAAGAATATCACTCTGGGAGCTCCCCGATGTATTCTCGGCTGTATTTTTGACTACTTCTCAGGTCTGTGTGAGGGTTTCATACTGCCAAATATGCCCTTTCTTGACTTTCTTCTAGATATAATTAATCCAAAGGTTCCAATTTGACGGAGCCATACATTTCTTTCAAGACAGTGATCAGAGGTAGGAAAAGGAGATCCAAAATAAAGGGCAAGCATCAATCCGAAAATCCGGGATTTTGAAAGGTCTAGGAATGGAAGTCTAGCACCTATACCTATAGGGTGGGTAGGGTCGGATGGGTGGGATCGAATTGGTCAAGGGTCAATTTGAACACATAGGTACTACAACCGGCATACTGTTGTGCGGACGTGTGAGACTAAGCCAACAAATTGATAATTGACAAATAAAGAAAGGAATTCCTGATTTCACTATTGATCTAGCTAAACTGTCGCCTATTTATCCATTTGGATAGGTGCTATGAAACCCAAGGTCCCAGGAAACTCCCGGGGTCGTAGGACAAAGGAAGCAGCTATCCGGGACATCGGCACGGGTTACCCAGGTGATCCGGCACAACACTTATTCCATATTGCGAAATTAGTAGATCGTATTACTCAGATACCCATTAAACACGAGGTTTGAAACAGCCTGCATTTCGTAGGTCCTCCAGAAACCCTGCAAAACAGGAACATTATAGAAACACCTCATAGTCTCTGCAACGCCTGTAGTAGGATCAATATCGCCATTGCCGTTAAGAGCACAATCGATGAGAGAAGTATAATAATCCTTAAATGTTCAGCAGTTGTAGATAGAATATATGTATCCTCGGAACATCTTACCTGCAAGTTGAATCCATATGTCCCTGTCATCTTAGTAAGATAGTCAGAGGTGCCGGGAAGGTCCTCAGACGGCACAATCCAAGAATTGGCGTGACACTATCGTAACACAGATTAATTATCGATATTTCACAAGGGAGGTTGTAGATTCATACACTCTCTGGATCACCCCTACTGCAGCCATTGCCGGTGCCGGGCCTTATCAGCATGAAGCAACGGTTCTGATCCAGGACTGGGAGCCAATAAGCACCGACGATCTGGTTGCAAACATCCTCGGTTCGATCAACATCCTCAAGAAGAATATAATAAGCTGTTTTAATAGCAGCATCAACAAGTTTCTTCTCCTGCACAAAGGGTTAGACTGTCTGTTGTTGGTTGACCAGTATTATAATATCTGCTTACAATCCACGTGCCAAAGTTATTATAGGTATTCACAAAGGTTGAGTTATCAACATCTTCGTCAAGAAGAATAGTGTTATCGTCAAAGAACCTGGAGGTAGGGTGCTGGAGCGTGGTGTAAGTGTAAATAGGTAGAACTGAAGGATCACCACGACCAGTAGCATTTGCCAAAATACTCGCTGCATAGTTACCGGCGGTGCCGACGAAGTTCCTAAGCGTGTTTTCAACTGATGTCGTATCAACATCATTGTCACTTTCCCCTGAAAGTGCCAACATGCTGAAACCGGCCGCTGCGAAGCCAATCATGCCGCGGAGAGGCTTAGACCAATCTACAGCTGTGCCAATACCTCCAGCCATGCTAAAGGCGGCTGAGATCCATTTGGCAAAGTCATTGCTAGGGGTAACTTCTGAGAAGTCCGCTGAGATCTGGTCGATTGACAGGCCAGAAAGCCAGCCATCCCAGTTAAGCATTTGGTGAATAGTGTTCATCTTGCTGTCAAGGGAGAGAACCGACTTAAAAACCCAATAGGCCATTGGGACGTCGTAATCTCCACACATAACATCAATTGGGCACTGGCCACCGATGTTACCACAGCCAGTGAGGGGTGAGTTTCCTTCATTCGGGAAGATGATGGTCCATAGCTTATCAAGCCATCTTGATTCTCCATCGGGGAAAGTTGCGAACATGATATCGAGCCAGTCGATAGCGCCTGTCGTGTCCAAAAGGTTCTGAACGCCGTCGGTGGTGGTGGTATCGTACGCTTGGCATTCCGAGGCGGAGTCGGTGGTAGTCGTGGAGCTCGTCGTGGAGCTCGTTTGAGGGGTCTCGGGAGTAGTGGTTGGAGGGCTGGAAGGAACCACAGAAGCAGGAGTGTTAGGCGTGCCGTTGACCCCAGGAATGGAGTTGTCCTGACGTCGGAAACCCATTCGACGATAATGAGGGCTGGCAGCTACGGTAGCTGCAAGGGCGGCAGTAGCCATAAGGTGAAACTGCACCATGATGAGTAAGAATAATGTGTGAAGCTTCTTCTAATTATAAGAGTGACTGGTAATCAATCAGAGAAGGGATCAGCAGCGGTTTTGCATTCCTGCTTGGCGTTTCTCTTGGCAGCTATTTATCTTTATCCTACAAGGTTGCATTATTTGGATTCACCCGTAGTTTATCACCATAATTCTAAATTGCCTCCTGCGTTGACAGCGATCCTTGAACTATTGTAGGATGAAAGATCCCTGTAGTCAGTCTCCTGATTGCTTAATTCGAGGGGGGGAAAGAATGGAGTGTGCGCCCGGCTAGATCACACTATTCTGAATACCGTAGTGTGATTGATTCGCCTTCCGACCCGCGCTTAACTTTTATTCGGGCTGGGGAGATATCCGCCTCATTATTTCACCTGCAAACTTCATTCACATTCAAATAACAGTATGAGGAAGATTCAACGCCGGCTATGTCGTTGCTACACATCAATCTCTTACTATGCACAAAGTAATGGATTCATACCACGATGCCGCTGCTGCCATTGATACCACCCCTAGCCTATAGACATATCAACACGAGACTGACAAGGCACGTAAATTACTATATTCTGGTGTGTCTTCTATGAATCCTTTCATCCAGGTCGAATCCTTGCCCATCGGTATCCGAAGGATTTACCTATGCAAGCGCGCAAGCCTTTTTGCCGATGTTCCGTCCCGTCATGTTGCACTTTGTGAAGCTCGTTGATCATCATCCAATTCATGAAACAAATGAGCGGTACGCGCCTATCAAGGCAGAGGCCATGCAACGTGACAAAGAAGAAAGGGCAAGGGTCTCAATTATAACCAGCCTATCATATCTTGCACTAGAAGCACGGGCAGATCGAGCGTCATTCATGCTAAGCCCTAAGGGAATTGTGGCCAGGGCTCCCACATTTAGTCCTACGGCCATGATCGATCTGAGTTGCGAAAAGTCTCCATCTCCTGACCGTGGCCCTATTGTCGGATGTGCTGGACCTGCATGGGGGACGAATCTGAAACACGGTGTTCAAAGATGGGATGCTTTGAAAGCGAGATTTGCATGGCGCACCCATGAAGATCTACCATCATTGGTCTAAATACGAGCAGCACCCTACTTGCAACACACGCCGCATTGCTGGTACCTTAAATTTCAACAGTTTGTGTACTCAAATCTAATTGCGGATGGTTGTCGTTTGACAATCTGCAATTTTCCAGCTGTCCAATGAAGCTACTGCAAGACTCACAAGACTCCCAAAATCACTATCTTCTTATGTACTAATCTGTCTGTCAGCCGCGACTGCCAGAGCTGTTGTTCGGACAGCCAAGTTATGACCAGGCTAAGATACATTCTCGACTATTACATGCATCTTGTGCGGCAGGGTTGTAGGTTCGTCTCGGGGGTTGCGGTATACAGTTAGCCTATGGTAACCCGGTTTTCTAAACCCTGTCCATAGTAATGAGGTATATGCAGCTCGATACTGCGCCCGACTACAAGGCGATCAAGGCGATTCGACTTCGTTAGCGCGACTTCACCGAGACCCGAAGACAAACATAAGTGCATTAGCGCGCAAGTATGATGATGGCAACTTGAATATTAAAGTAAAGGATTATAATACGTTCAATTCTACGTAAGCACGTATTAATCAGAGGCGGGGATTATGCGGCCAGTTCTGACAACGGTATATTAAATTAGTTTCACACGTCTTCAATAGTGATGGTTATTACTATTATAAGATATAAAATGGTTCAAGCTAAATCACAAACACGTTTGAAGAGGCTTCCCTGTCTGTGGAACAATGCGTTCGAAGGTCTATAAAATGATTGAAGTAAACATAGACGCTTTGATCAAGAGCTGATACAAGTCTATAGTTATTTCTCTGTAAATAAAGGTTTTATTTATTTTCCCTTATTAATTGCTGTAACAGAGCTTACTAGAGAAAATTGCCGATCACAACGATAAACTATCATTAGAGATCTAATCCTAGCTAATTGCGTAAGCGGATTGATTTTTTGGGATCTCAGCTTAGCGTACGATAGGAATAGGTCTGCCACATATCGCAGCATACCTTGTATCTACAAGCAAAATAATGAAAAGAGGAACACTCCCCATCGTAAGGGTGCGCGGCTAGCGCCGCAGAAAGTCTTAATATGATCAAGAGAACGTGTGGATGATCGAAACTAACGCCGTTCTAGTTAACTAATAACCGCACCATAAGCAGCATATCATGTCTCATGAGCCGGTAACGAATAACATCTTTTGCGGTCGAATTTGGCGATGAACAAAAGGCTACTGCTTGTTAGTATCTGCTATAATGAGATAAAAAACTACTAACATTCCGGAGTCTGAATTACGGGGGGGGGGGGGGGGATTGAGCTAACTGCTCGTCTGAACAAGATAATGCAGTCATATCTACTATCCTCAGATTTGTACTCCAGAGACACCAAGCTAGAGGTGTGAAACCACTTCAGTTTTCAGCTAGAACGTTTGCCCCTGCTTTGATTAATAAGTAAGTAAACTTAGGATTAGGAATCCGGGGGCTGGGACGTCCACTAAGTAGAGTATTATTAAATTGATTGCTGAAATTAGGCCCTATTTTGGAAATGTCAGCACATGCTTGGTGAAGGAGTATTATCCCCCCACTTTAGCCTTTTTCCAATGTGAGAGTTGGATATTGTTACGGGCCAGGGCCGTGAGGGCCGGGCTACACGGGCTTCCGGGCAACGCGGAGCAGGTGGACCCTCTGCCGGAAGACAACCGGAACATCACGCCCGCATCTCGAAATCTTCCTGCCAAAGGTTCCCCAGGCACACGTCAGAATTCCGTAAGAGCCCTCAGAGCTCTCATGTAAGCCCCTTACCCCCTTAAACTCCCTACAGGAAAATTTTCTTTAGTCGAGGATATGTATTGGATAGCTAGGAGGGGGATATACTAATGCTTCCCTCACTTCTGACCCCAAGAATGATTGCGTGTCGCTATCGAAGTCGACCAGTCTGTCGTTAAGGAAAAACTCATGGACATCAGTTGCTTTCCAAATCTGAAGAGCACAACTCTATGTGAAATGCTTATATCAAGTATACGGCGCAGCATGGCCATCCATCCTTTTGGCATCTTTGTACTGCTCGGAGCGTCGAAATGAAATGAAAAATTCATGATATTAAAGAGGATGTGAATATCCTTCTCAAGGATGTCGATGTGGTCAAGACCATCTGTTGCGGCGGTACTGATTTTGGCAAAATTCTAGCTAATTTGGGACTCTAACTCGCTGAAGAGATGCTCGATTCTCATTGGATCATCATCTTCCCAGGTATGGTAAAGATTGAGTGCCCCGCAAGTCTTTCCGACCTCCCCGAGGCGAAATTATTCATAGACAAGTCGAACGCATGCAGAAGACCATCTTATCAGGAGCTATAAAAGTTGAATCCGACATGTTTAGAACAGCATTGGTCAAATTTGACAACACGAGCTTCCTATGTTTCAAAACCTGATTGGAGTGAACCTTGGAAGACCGGTTACGGTGGCCTGGGTACTCCTTCGTTGGTTGACCGGTCTTACCGTGAAACAAGATATCCAAGAGAACTTAATCAAGGCGACAAGCTTTTGCCCTTCGGTGACATCGCATGGATATTGGAACCTCTCGGTGACAGAGTAAGGTAAAGGCAAATTGGTGGTGTTGTTCAATACTTGACCTAATTGGTTATTCTGGTGTGCTTAATCTGAAGATTGAAGCATTCGTCGAACGGCTTTTTCCTTCTCTCCCCACCGAAGTGTCACCTGTCTGATTTGCCTTCTGCAACGACAATATTTTTCTTCAAGTGTGTGCTATATGGCGCAAGGTGACCTGGTGATATGCATTTTACCAAAGAGGAAATGCGGGTATTGGGTTACATGTGCATTGAAATCCTTCGCCTAATGCCTGCGCTGCATGGTCAAAGCCATCAGGCCATAGTTATACCTCACAAGCATGACAAGTACTGTTGCGAAGGCCTGTCATCCCACAAAATAGAGGAGGACGCCTCGATCGAATGTCATTCTTTCTCAACGCAAGCTAAAATGGCAATATACACAAGATGCCATTCTTCCTCTGGGACTAATTTGTGAATATTTGACTACGAGAACTCAGCCCGCTTGGCCACAAGTTACAGGTGGGTGGTCAGATTTGGGCTTTTCTACACCGAGTAAAAGCCCAATGGCTGCCTGATTCAATATTTCTGTGGTTAGAGTTACAATGGCTAACTGCATCGCAACATGTCACCTTGCTATTTGTCAATTCTAATACCGCGTCACAGTAGTTTTCTGGGCACGTCGCCCAAAGAGACACAGTTAGTTTTTGTGCTAAGGATGGCGCAAAAAAGAGAAAAGCAAGCTTTAGACTACAGAGCCAGCGAACTGTCTATGGAGAATTTTAGCTCTCAATGAATTAATAGCATCAAACATTGAAAACCGCGATAAACCATAGTAATTGCGATTTGAATGCTGGTCTGAATGGAAGAAATATAGTTGCAGCAGCCGCAGTGATTAGTACTTAAGATCCACATGGATATCGTGGTGATTAATTCGGTTATCAACGGTTATCAGTGCAAGGCACTGCAGCCTTAAGCCAATTTATTCAGTACGAAGTTGCAGGTTTTAGAATAAAATTTAATTCAGAAGCAGAGGCCTATGTAAAACAAATCAATGAGGGCTTAGTACTCTAATATCTGGTATTCTGGTCTGACCCCATCTGTCAGATAATCAGAAGTTTTATGCCACCGGAGCAAAAGAGATGCACACTCCGAAAATGCG
Source organism: Mariannaea elegans (assembly GCA_930272665.1). Taxonomy (NCBI): domain Eukaryota; kingdom Fungi; phylum Ascomycota; class Sordariomycetes; order Hypocreales; family Nectriaceae; genus Mariannaea; species Mariannaea elegans. The sequence goes on from CAKNEU010000084.1 coordinate 119,385, forward strand.
CAGCGTAATTCTTGTTGACATATTTCCTGTGCGACATCGTCTATGGCATGGGGTCACATCATCTTTGACTGTCTATTAGCTAACCCTAGGTGGCTTTAGGCGGTTTATATCTTAAGGTATCCCTATTTCACTGGTTATCCTTCGTGTTTCCAAGCAGTCACCGTTGTCCCTAATCTCAAGAAACTACATATCGGAATATCCAAGCATTGAGGATATGGAAGTATACTGAAGCACCGTCATCGTCTGCTCGAGGCTGGGGCAAGGCGTTTTTCTGCGTTTATTTCAGTAAAGCGACATGTAGGATTTCTTTCTTTGTTGTAAAACCGTCAAAAGCTTCATACCATATGCCCGCGTTCCGAGGCTCTCCTCCGTCCCAGCCCTAATCGCTGTCCACTGTAAATTCTTAATAATCTCCTCTCGCTCAGTTTCCTTCCTGGAGTTGTGCTTTCCAACTCCGTCTGAGTTTGTCTATCGTGAGGTTCATACTCGATTAGGTGATGATGCACTAATTTTCAGAACGTGGTCTCGGATAGAGGCAAGTATCCTCATTCCTCCCTGCTCATCCTCACTGCAACCCCCCACACACTGATGAATATTACCCCCCTCTTCCAAATAATGGTCCATCAGGGCCGTCGTATAGTGCGAGTACACAAACCATTGAAGAGTCCAAAACTATTGCCATACACGTGTGATGAGTTACAGAATATCTGAATGTCTTCGCCGATGCCTTGGAGAGTCGATAGAAATAGTGAGGCCAAGTAAATTGTGAGGCTTTGCTGGCGGAGGTAGCACCTAACCTCGAAGCGCAAAGGTACCTCATAGAGGTTCTCTGCAGTGTCATAGAAAGGATCCTTGATGGTGCCAACAATTCACAACCTACTTAAGTCACCAGGTAGAAAGTTTTCTTGGCAATGAACCCTTTCGATTGACTGGAGTGGTGGAATAATAGTCCCGTAGCCCATTTTCTTATAGGGTTGGATGCTGCCCCTTACCCTGACCGATGAGACTACCACGAGAAAAGACACAACACGAAAAGCAAAGCCATTAGGCCGATAATTCCATTTCAGCACGCGAGAATGCTCCAGATACACAAGCGAAATGTATCGAATCAGCTGAACCTACTACCATTCACTCACTCCCGTTTCATGCCGTTCTTCGATATGTTTCCCATATTGCTCAATTGCGATTCGTTCTTGCGAAACTCAGCATCAATGCTAGAGTACCTCTCGAGTATTGAGCAGGCTTTCAAAAAAAAAAAAAAAATTCAGATTCTAAAGAGCAATCCAACGGGGCTGGGGCTATTCAACATGAAGCGCTTAAACGCCCTTTGAATCCATATCCAATCATACAAGTAGAGTCAGTTACTACTGTGCTTAAACCTGAATGCGTGCACAGAACGGCAGCGTGACCTTGGGCCAGTGCAACTTCGCACTGATATAATTATTAATTAGTTCTCATCGGGATCGCGTAATGTCCTAGTATTTCCATTATATAATAGACTCGTACTGCTGAAATTTCTGGTGTATTGGGAATTTTATCCTCTGCTTTCCAATTGAATGTAGAGTACTTGTCCAGTAGAACGAAGATCTGAATGAAATTTTTGCCCTGCAGTGAGGACAAATCTTTGATTCGCAAACCAGTACCAATAGGAGAGGCATTGATCCTTCGTGCATGAAGAGCACATCTATGCATATAACAATCTCGCTTGAGTTACAGGGGAGGGGAATACAGCCCGGAGTGGTGCAGCATTGGGGAGATCTTCGCACAATCTAAGTACACACATTTGAACGGAGTAATTATTGCTCAATAGAACGGAGGGCGATTATGTAGTTATTTATTCGTCCTGCGCGTGGTCAATTTGGAGAGGCTTGGAATATTTGGGCAGCTAACCCCTCATTTCAAACAGTGCGTTCCAGTTCCACATCTCCAGTTTGACTAAAACAATTGCATACCAACCCGCCTAGTGAAATGCACGGAAACCAGACCTTTCTCGAGGGATTCTGCAAGCATATACTGCTTCAATTCATCGATTATGAGAGCATGGTGGAGCTTAGACGATGCGAAGCATGGTTTGTAACTACCCGACGCTGTAATACGTACTAGTTGGCAATTTTTCTTCCGTATGGTTATCGTGGCCAAGGGCCCGGATAAGTTTTAAGCATATCTCTAGGGGTTTTGTCGAATTCGCCTTGTATGAAAACGTTTCACGCTCACATAAGCTCGTAATGTTTATGTGTTGCAACCTGGGGCTCAGACGCTGCCAATCTACAGTGTAATTAGGGCTGACCTGCCAACAAAGCTTCATAATACAGATCTGACAAACTGCCTTGCCGGAGACTCGGCGGAATAGTTATCCATTTACTGGAAGATTCTTAGGCGGGTCCATCCTTCTCGTCCACTTGAAATTTCGGGATCAAGTGCTCCGGGGGCTTCAAAGGACGCAATCACCAATAATGAAGTGGCTTATGCCCCAGCCCGACTTAGGTTAACAGGTAGACTACCTCGTAGTGGTGGCTGAGATTACTCAGTTCCGTAATTTCCTAGATGAGACTAAGCCGTAGGTCTATTGTTGGTCGAGATGCAACCACTTGCGCTTGCGGGGAATTCCATCCATTAGTCCGACCCTGGAGCCAACAGGCTGCTGGGATTGTCAGACCCTTAAGGCAGGTGAGATTTTAGTCGACGCCATTATTTTCCAGCTGAACAGCGCATCCCCTAAAACTTTGCTCTATTGTTATTTAGAGCCCTTGCGGGGGATCACACTGACCGTCTTACTGTGCCAGTGGCTATGTCGGCTGCTTCCTATTTGCCCATGCCCTGTCCAGGCCCCCCAGCCTCGACTGCGCCTCTGTTTTCGCGATCACTGGTTCAATCTCTCCAAGTTGAGGCTCAATCTCTCAAAGAATAGAAAAGGGGTCGATCGTAACGCAGTTGCAAACATCGTTTCTTTGTTTAGAGATCTTGGGACTCCAAAAGCCAAAATGTATTTTTCAAGCTCATTGCGTTGCCTGGTGGCGAACCTTGCCCTCTTTGCCCTTGCCAGTGCTCAAGCTGCCGATCAACTTTCGGAAGCCCTTGAAAAATACGATGATCTCTCGTTGTTTCGCTCTCTCCTCTCTGCCTCCCCCAACGCACTTCAATCAGTCATTTCGGATAAAAGCACAAATATCACCATCCTAGTTCCCACAAACAATGCGATCACTACGTATCTCTCAAAATCTGGGCTCTCAGACATCTCCGGGATTAGCTCCCAGGCTTTACACACTTTCTTCTCGTATCACATCTTGTCGGCTTCGTTGAAGAGCTCTGACTTTAACAACGACAGAGGATTGTCCATACCCACGTTTCTAAAGGATGAAGAGTACAACAACCGAACTGCTGGAGCTGGGTTAAAGGAAGAGTTTGGAGCAGGAGCCACCGGTCAGGTTGTGTTCGCTTCAGGCAGCAAAAGCTCAAGCCGTATGAAGAGACAGTCCAATGGTCCCAAAGTTACGTTGAGGGCGGGGTTGGCTGAAGACGCTCAGATGACTGCAGTTGATGGAGTATGGGGGCCGAAGAAGGCCAACTCATTCCAGATTGTTAATAGGTAAGTTGTTTTGTCGTTTGGCGGCTAACGAAATCTGAAAACTCACGCTCATGCTCATACTCTTGGCAGTGTTCTAATTCCCCCGAAACCTTGTTCAGTCACAATTCGATCTGCCAATGATACACTTGCCGCCCTCGACTCGGCATTAAACAAGACGGCGTTGTATCCTATTCTAGACACTACCCCTAACGTTACCTGCCTTGGTCCTTCGACGACTGCCTTTAAGAAGGCAGGAAACCCCCAAGATACGTTATCTAAGACCGATTTGAGTGGCGCACTTTTGTAAGTCACCAAAGCTGCACTGTGACGTTTGGCGCTGTGACTGACATCCATTCAATCAGGCATCACACTTTGAAGGGAGTAACCTACACAAACTTCCTGGAGGACGGAATGGTTCTAGGCACTTTCAATGATACTACCGTGCGTGTTCACATTAAAGGTGATGACATCTACTTCAACAATGCCAAAGTCATCGAGGCGAATGTTTTGACTAATAACGGCCTGATTCATGTGTAAGTTCCCCTTGGATACGAAAATAAGGTCCCTGGTACACTAACGCTGCCAAGTCTTGATGCTCTCGTCGGACCCGATACAGACGAGCCAACTAGCACCAGCACTGCAAGCAACGCACCAAGTTCAACTTCAGCATCTTCCTCTAGCGCCTCTGCATCCGAATCGAATGCCGCGAGTGCCCGTTCAGTTGGTGTGCCGGGCCTCATCGCTCTGGCGGCTGGTCTTATGATGATGTAACATCTAATTTGAACGTGATCATATAATAATAAATGATTAACAGCAGAAAGAAGAACCACCTGCGAAGAAATTCAACATTGCCCTGTAATATGATTGATAAAAGGGTTAATGGAGTAGCATAAAATGGCTTTTAGGATTTTTAATCTTAGAGCGTGTCAGACGGAACAATGGATAAGCCGACCTGACTATGAAAACAACCCGACGGCACAACTATGATAATATAGATCATGACGATGTTAATCTGATGAAATCAATACTGAAAAATTCATCCAAGATGAATTTATCAAAAGCTGACTATCGAGTCCCAGATAGCACATTTTTTCCGAGTGTAAATATCGCTCCTTTGCATACAGATAGTTGAGAAATTAAGGGCTTCTATGACCTTATATGGCCTCCCTTGTGATTCGTATGACAGAACCCAACTGGAGGCAGCATCCTTCTCTCTTGGCGGGCTCAATAGCTCGAGCGTCAGCATTTGAAATCTGATAACCTTGAAATTTTGGATCTAACTCTATTGTAATTCCATCCCCGATTACTCGCAAAAGTGTCAGCAGTCCTGGATGAGTTTTGCGGTCCTAATCAAGGTCACTTCATCGAATTTGCATAACTGGATTAGTATGGTATAGCCAATAAGACGGAAACTGAACAACGGCATACCCTACTAGGGAATATTGAAGAGGCGGGAAGTGCATAGAACACTATTTTCCGACCTCTTCAACCTATCATAGCTCTATATCACTGTGCTAGGACGAGCTGCGTCGAGGTTCTGGCTTGAATTTGTGATGTGCCTCTCTTATTGCTCCTATTCTTTTTATGTACATCAAAGTAAATGTAATATACGTCCAGAATATGCTAGTGTGATGATAATAGTCCTTTATTCTGGGCACCTTCTACCTTCCACTTACAGCGATTCTCGCTTAAGGCTCAGAGCATTTCTAGCTGCGCGTCTCCTTAACCCAGTACTGCACCTGGAAGTGATAGGCGTGGTCGAGTTACTAGAGCTTCCGACCTTGTAAGCAGCAATCTTCTGAGCAGCGTGTTCGGCAGTGATCATGATGATTGCCTGAGTGTTTCCTGTGGGTAAATCAGGGTGAATTGATGCGTCGACAATAAACAAGTTGTCGGTGCCGTACACCTTAGTATTCAAGTCCACGACACTGGTACCGTTGCTGTTTCGACCATCGTCGACCCCCATCTTGGCGCTGCCGACCCAGTGGTCTCCGCTGATCATCTTTGAAGAGATGATGTCGTCAGGCGTAGCGCCAGGGGTAACATAAGACAGGGTGGAATCGCTACCACTGGTGAGATCTAACCACCACTGTATAAACTTAGACATGGCTTTGCGGTCCTCATCTTCAATCAGCCACGGTTTAGTGTTGAGGACGGTGTTCCCAGAAGTTGTGATACCAAGCTCGCCGACGGTGGTCGTGCCGTGGGTCAAAAAGGTGCGTACGGTAATAACACCGGATGTCATGGCGCTCGCTGTGCCTTGAAGATAACGGGTACGGCCGTCATCGCCCTTGGCCGAAGTCCAGAGGTGCATACGCTGAGCGGCTTGGGTGATGGGCCCAGATCCCTGGTAGTAAAGGTCCAGGTCAGATTCGACGGGGTCAACAGCGATGTCATTGAAGTCGTACGCGCTGAAGTTGGTCTTGGTGTTGAACTGTAACATAACCTGAGCGTGATCCTGCAGATGGTGGCCAACAGGGAGATCAATCCAGTCGGACTGAGAGGGAAGTGTCACACCAGTGCTGGATGCTCCACTCTTGACAATAGCCAAGGCGTCAGATCGGCCGATGCCAGAGTTCCAAAGAAGGCGGGGCGTCGACATGGCACCAGCAGCGAGGACAACCTTACCACCTTCTTTGACCTTGATGATCTGTCTCTTACCGTCCGCAGCCAGAGTGAGAACCCCAGTGATCTTGCTGCCAGCTCGGATAGTTTGTATAACCTTGGTGTCGAGTTTTAATGTGAAATTTGGCAGGTTCTGGGCAAAAGGCATGTACGTGCGGGCGGGCCCGGCACGCATGTTGTCCTTGATAGACCAGGAGGGACGAGAGTAAACCATGTGCTTCTCATTTGGTTCCTCTATTGAGTCAACCTCAGTCCAGCCCTCCGAGTCTAGGTATCCGGACAGGACCTTATAGGCGTGATCATCGTAGTACTTTCCATCATCAGACGGCTCTGTGGTGCCGGGGTTCCTCTCGTAGAGACGAGCAGCAGCCTTGGAAACATCCGTCCACTTCCAACCCTGAGGCCAACGCTGCCAGTCGTGCTGAGGAGGGTGGATAAAGTTCAGTCCGTTGATGGAGCTCGATCCTCCCAACAGACAGCCCGCAGTAGAAGCAGTATCGCTGCAAAATTTGGTGCCAGAAATGCTAGTCATACTGCTGCCAAGGGCTGGAATATCATAAGGGGTCAAGGTATCGTTCCATGATAGGGCCTGGCTGGATCCCAAAGCGACTGTGTTGGCTGAACCTCTTTCAATCAAGAGAACACTCACGCCCGACTCGGCGATTCGTTCGGCAGTGATGATACCAGCAGGGCCACCACCAACAACAATGACATCATAAGTAGTATTAGAGGTGGTTGTCACAGGAATCGTACTGTTTCCAGGTATGGTAGTATTGGACCCGGATCCGGACCCGGACCCAGGAGTGGTGGCTGATGCCCAAGAAGCCCATTGAGCGTATTTGGCAGATTTAGCCGCAGCAATGTCAATACCATACTGACCAAAACCGGCTGCATGGTAGGACAAGGCGCTGGTAGCGTCCGACGGCGTGGTAGGGTTGATATCAGAGATAGCCCACCCTAAAACGGGTGACTCGGCTGTGAGACTGGTCTTGTTGGCAATGACACAGCCCTCACAAAGGAAGGTGTAGGAGATGTGAGTACTGTTGATGAATGTACCATTGGCGATCGGCAAAGCGTTAACTTCGGTATCGTTGTAAACGTCGGGGTTAGCATACGATCCGGCAAGTCGGAAAGTGGTTAAAATGTCTTCATCGTCTGCCCAGGCGACAAAAAGCAGACTATTCAACATGCCTCCGTTGAGCGAGACGGCACCCCATCCCTCGCTGTCTGTGGTTGGAATAACCATCTGGCCAATGAAGTCCGAACCAATTGTCTCCGGAACAGCAACACCAAAACTGTAATTGTAGCTGGAGGCAAGGTATCTCATGAAGTCTATGCCTGTGTTGGGATCAGTATAGACGGAGGCAGCCAAACTTTGAGCCACTACTGTTCCAGCGAGCCCTAGAAGGGCCGCCATTGCCGAGAAGGTGTACCGCATGGGTGCTGAAGCGCTTGATTGATGAATAAAAATGGGTGTTTAGAGTGTCCAAAACGAACGAAACAAAAAAGAATGAACGCTAACCACCAGGGTTAGCAGAAAGGAATGAAACCGTACTCGCGGTGAAAGAGAAAACGAAAGAGAAAGAAAGACAACAAAGACGTGGCTCAAAGTCTAGAGAGAGAAGCGAACAGCATCGTTGAGGCATTGTCCACGTCAAATATTATATCTTCAACCCTTACGCCCTCCTCCCGCTTTGGGCAGTTGGAAGGCGCCGTGTCTTGGCATATCTCCACAGATCGTGGTCCACAAAAGAGAGGCTCCTTAATTTCGACGGCTATGCGTGCTGCAGTAGCTTAGAAGCGAGGGCCATAGCGACGGACTGGTGCTCACGGATTCTCCGGATATGGCGGTATAGATTCTCCGTGTCGTTATCAGCCTTCGAGGGACCCGCACAACCAGGTTCCCAATCCCACATTATCAGTGAGTGGTCATTCATTGGGTTGTTTGAAATAACTCTATCTGTAACCTTGGATCCAAGCGCACCAACGGCGCGTGCTGCTGTTTAGTTTCAAATAGCGCTCCTGCGATTGGTGGAGTTTCGAATTAAAAAGAAAAGCACACCTTTCATGTCCTCCTCCTATGGTATCCGTACGATTTGTAATGTGCTCCTCTTGTTTTATTTATAGGAGGGGTCTAGGTTTGATGTAAACCGACCGTGTCTTGCGATCCGCGCCTTGTTGAAAATGAAACATCAGATTGCAGGGTCTTATAACGGCTTTGAAAGCATTTCGGGTTTTCAAATTTTCCAAGCAGTGGATACTAGCCACGGAATTTTAGTGAAAAGATTTAGAAAAGTGTACTGCGTTATTTATTTATGCCTCTGACTGTACCGTTATGAGAATCGGAGAGGTGGTTAAATCTCTTCTGTCTAGTCATCTACATGAGCTGGAGCTTCACGTAGTGGAGTCGAAACAATCCACAGGTCCCGGGATAATATTAACTAATGCTTAATGTGGGCACTCAAGTCTAGTTCATCCCTCCCTGTTCGATATCAACCAGGCCTTGAAAATCTGGCACCAAAATCTCAGCATGCATCAATGCATATGAAAGGTTTGTACAATAACGCAATGCTATTGACGTATAATTTCCAGTCTGCAAATGATGAGAGAAGGAAACCTCAAATGTGTATTAGCATTACCTGCGTAATCTGAACAACCTGTCGAGTGATGCATCAATAAATTCTCAGCTTTCTAACCCCTGTCTCATCTATATCGAGATTTACTAGGGACTAAAGGAAAAAGCCAAGTATGGTAATGTCGCCCGACGCGTTTGACATCACTTCGCTTCCAGGGGTTGCTTCAGCTATGTTGATAAGACGCGACAGGCGATGACCGTCTTGTCCTCCAGACGATCTGACCAGACCATGTTGCTGCCAAACAAGAATGAAACACGTGTTTTCTTAACTGAACCGTGATTATTGAATCTTGTCAAGGTTCATTATACTCGGGAAACTGCGATATAAATTGGGAGTGTATCTGCAGGAATTGACATGAATTTCAAAATTGTCATTAAACATCTGGACAGCCGGCTAGCCTCAAAAGAGCCCCCAGCTCTCTGAATGCTCGGTTGAGAATTCCTCCAGTATGCTCCCAAATGCCTCCAAGTCTTCGTTAATCATACTAAAAGAGGTACCTAGAGCTATGTTCTGCTCATAGTCAAAACTGCCGAAATGGCTTTGTGCGGCCACTCTTGACACCTGATCACATAATTCTACTGGTAAGCTAGCATTAGCAGACTGATTGGGCATAGGAATTTGGATTACTTACCATCAGAAGCTGATAGAGTGGATGCACCTGATTTCCCTCCATCATGCTCAAGTACGGCCGTAATGGCTTTTGCCGCCTTTTGCGCCTCTATGGACTGGTCGGCATTCTTCTCCCACAACACTTTTGCTGTAGCCAAAGCTTCCAAGATTTCATCTCGCCTATGCAGAGAGGAAGAATTTGCCGCCACGTGTTGCTCATTAAATCTACTCAAAGCGAAACATAACATCATCGTAGCTTGCAGAAATTCATGGGTAAGTGATGAGGCCACCTTCCAACGAATGCTGAACATGAGACCTCCGGGTTGAGTTTCTTCGCTCATTTTCCGCTGATGTCCTAGGATTGCTAAAGCAGCTTTGATGCATAGCTCATTAGATTGCGTGCTTTGCGTGCTTTCGTGTCCAACGGAGACTTTAGTGAAGCTCCGTCGATGGAGGAGATAAACAGACTTGTGTATGAGAATATCCAAGAACATGCGGTGGAGAATGGTCATGGGATTTTCTGCAATCCAATTCTGGAGTGAGCTGTACTTTAAGCATGCCGGTATAGTATCAACGGCTGCTTCAAGTTTGACACCTAGGGCTGAAATAAGGGCGGTTGACGGCACTGCTGCTTCAGTCGCATCATATATTTCCGCTGCTACTTTGATGATGCTATTCCGGTGGATGAAGTGCGAAAGTGGAGATGGTTCTGTTAGTGGCCGCTCAGGTGGAAGTTCATCATGCTCAACGCTAATCTCATCATCGGACAAGTTCGCAGGCGGGCGCGTATCGCATTGAGAGTCCTTGATGATACGTGGCAGTCCAACTTCTGTGCTCGTAAAGAAATCCATCTGGTATAGGGAGATCCAAGCCCTTCGCCTAAGCTCTGCTTGCAGCGGTCGAATATTAGGCCAATGAGATGGATCGCGGTGTAGGCCCATGCGCATTGCGATGCGAATAACGACACCAAGTAAGACCCAGTTGCCGATGTATGTGTCGAGATTCACATTCTGATCCACAGCAAAGTGTAGGATCAGGGTTTCAATGGTGTATCTGCTTGGTCGTAGATAATCTCCAGCGACCAAACAGTGGATGGTAAGACTTCGGTAGGACTCCAGTGTACCCTGTGATTCTATAGAGGACAAGCCAAGAGCTCCGATATCTTGCTGCTGGAGGAATACGGATATGCTCATAACCCCGAATAAAAGCCCCACCCACATAATCGGGGCGTCTGGAGGGTTTACCCAAAAGTTTGCGTACTAGATATTAGATGAGCAAGTAACCAAAGAGCGACTGCCTGGAATATTCACCTCTGCAAGGAACTTGTTCCTGTGTAGAACGACTGATTACTCACAGTACTGTGTCAGCAAATGGTGGTGTTCAATTGAGAATGACGTATATCCCTCGAGACCTACCGGGGGCAAAGTCGAAAGCATTGAAGAAGTGTGACACGTGTCTATCAACTACCTTGCGTGGAGGGACCATGGCTAGAATCTGCTCCCTTGGAAGACAGGTGACATTATTGAGGAGGGAGGTTTTGCTGACTGGTGACTCATACATTAATCCTGTGTCAAATGGGGTCGCTTGCTGACTTAAAGTGTCGTCCGAGAATTCATCAGACAGCTCATCTTTAAGGCATCGGATCTGGAAGTATCATGATCGAGTTACTCCGTAGCTTCCACCAAGGTAACTTACATCTTCTAAGATCGTGCCCCAATGCGAGCTGCCAACATAGACTGCATGGCTATTGGTCAAACTCAATTTGCCCATATTATCCATCGCATGGCCACTACTGGGAGAGCGCAGTGGCGTAGCGTCATTGATAACCTCCGTTGGTGATGTTAAATTCTCTGGTGCCTTGTAGGAGCTCTTGGCCATATCCCTCATGTTTGTAACGAGGCTTTCAAGGCGAGTAATTCTTTGACAAACTTGGTGTCTCCTGGCATGGGGTCTGTAGTCAACAGCATCTTTTCGCTCTTGTTCAGAACAGTTGTAAATGCATTCTACAGGTCTGCCGCGCCGTACACAAGCGCTGCAAGGAGACTGTCTGTCACAACGAAGCCTGGAAGAGGTTTAATACTATTTTATTTCTTATCATGAGGATCAAGACTCACTTGCGTCCTCTGCATACGGTACAGCTCAGTGTAGGCTTGTCGCGTCTCCTGTTGTGGGATAGAGATTGCACCATCATTCGTGGGAGGCTTTCGATCAGATAGGCGGCTCTAATGGGATCGAATATCGTTAAAAAAATCGAAGTGCCTAATATGAGATAAATGGGACAAGAAACTGTTTATTTAATACGACAAGAAAGCCTGTTGGTCAAGTTTCTGTGCGAAGTCACGATGCTTACTTGAAAACGAGTTTCAGGTTGACACGTGACACAGACCCAGTTAATTAAGCACAAGACTTTAAACGCGCTCGTCGCTCTGGGATTGGGCATTCTTAGCCTGTTGATCGTAATCGTAGCTTGAATCTTCATAGAACATGCATTTAATACGGATGCAACTATATAAGAGGCTTAGGGGAGGTCAGTCCTCGAATTGAAGCTATTAAAAATAATAGGGCGGGTAAAACATTGCAGTTGAGAGGCTTGGACATGAGAAAGTACATGGTTATATTAATAAATGTATTAATCTGAAGTGAAATTGAGTAAACTAAAATCGTTCCGACGCAGCCTGAGGGCGTCCTGCCTGTGAATAATCTTCGAAAGGTCCACGCATAGTGATTACATGTTTGGGAACTCGTATATTGTGGTTGATAACTACTGCCGTAGGCCCTTCACAATGTTGCCTATCATTGCCGCGGTTTCGCCAGAGTTGCATCGACGAGATGCAGCATCTTGGCTAAACTGAGGTAAGATCCGCATCACCTATCTGAAAAAAATGACTTGTGAGGTGGAAGTAATCGAAGAAGGCAATCCCCAGCCGTCGTAGAATTTCTTCTTAGCTAGAATCTATTTTTCGCAAATTTGTTGTTCGAGTTACCTGTTTTGCGGCTCCATTCCAATCTGGGTGGCGGAGATTCGGATAACGGAGGGTCGGGAAAGCGGACGGTCGGACGGTCATCACGTGCAAGGACGTGCCGGAGGAATTGATCATTATGCTTACCATTATGGCGACCACCCTCCGTGACGGGGGAGAAGAGTGTGGTATTGGGCGATCAAAACCAAACGTTTGGAAACGGAAATTGCCTAGTGCATGGGTTTACTCTCCTTATTAGTAACTATTATCACCCTCCGTGAAACTAGGCGAGCCTACAAAGACCAGCGTCCATTGCATTCACTCTCTTGGATTTATACCTCCAACATTTGTCGCTCCCATAACTATTTCTTTCCTACCTTTAATTATTTTGGCTCGAAAGCGCGATATTTCTCTTGTTTTAATCTTTACACCTTTTCACTCTTTTAGTGCTGCTCACAGTCCCTTTTCTTTTCGTAAACAACACAACGCTCCGTCAATTCCCAATACTGCGTCCCGTCCGTCACGTACCTTCACCAACACCTATAAGTGGTTGCAGAGAGAGGGAAAATGTCATCGTCAGAGCAAGATAATTTTGTTTACCCGTCGGGTTTCAGGCTCGTACTGCTGCTCCTCTCTACCTTCATTTGCATGTTCCTAGTGGCACTGGTAAGTTCAAATTGGTCGATTCTTCTGAAGCACACATACGCCCGTAAAAAGTAATTAAGCTGAATAGCATTTGGACAGGATAAACTCATCATCGCAACTGCAATACCCGCAATCACGAACGAGTTCCATAGAGCGAACGATATTGGCTGGTATGGCACCGCCTACCTACTCACCAATTGTGCCTTCTTGTTGGTTTTTGGAAAATTGTACACCTTCTTGAACATCAAAGCCACCTTTTTGACGTCTGTTGTCCTATTTGAAGTGGGATCAGCCATCTGCGGCGCGGCACCAAACTCAATCGCTTTCATTATTGGCAGGGCGATTGCCGGTTTGGGAGCTGGAGGCGTTCAGTCAGGCGTCGTATGTTACTCTTCTCTTCACTAATGCCCCTGCTTACACTAGATTACACTAGCTCGTCATTATTGTTTACGCTGTTCCGCTGCAGAAACGACCCCAATACCAAGGCTTACTTGGTGCCGTGTATGGAGTCGCGTCTATAATTGGTCCACTGATTGGCGGCTCCTTTACTACCAAAGTTTCGTGGAGATGGTGTTTTTACCTTAACCTCCCCTTGGGAGGTGTGGTCCTGGTATTCGTCTTCTTTTTGCTCCGCGTGCCGGACCGCTCCACTACAACTGGTAGTGTGAGAGAGAAGTTGCAGCAGCTCAACGTTGAGGGCCTACTTGCTCTCCTTCCCGGAGTAATCTGTTTGTGCTTGGCTCTGCAATGGGGAGGTTTTACGTATAGTGTAAGTTTCGGACCTTTGCGTCGTGCTAAGTCTTCATCTGGGTTTGAACGATGAGAACTGATTGTATTAGTGGAACAATGGACGTATCATCACTTTGCTTACACTCGCTTTCGTCCTTTTGATCGCGTTTGTTTTGATTCAAGTTTGGAAACCTAAACAAGCTACTGTGCCGCCGCACATTTTCATGCATCGCAGCATTGCCGGCGGCTTTTGGGTGAGCTGTTGCGTTGGTGCGCACCAGACGCTACTGAGTAAGGCCGTCGTATTCATATGTGAATAATGTCGCGTGGCTAATGCTACAAAATAGTTTATTTCCTTCCTATCTGGTTCCAGGTCATCAAAGGCGATTCTGCTGTCAAAAGTGGCATCCACCTCTTGCCTATGGTGCTTTCCCTCGTTCTTGCGTCTATTCTCACCGGTGTGCTCACGAGTCGCATTGGGTACTACATGCCGTTTTTAATCTTCGGTATCTGTATTGCAGCAGTCGGTGTTGGTTTACTCACCACTATTAGTATCGACACGTCGGTGGCCCAATGGGTTGGCTATCAAATCTTGTACGGCTTTGGCCTAGGTGCTTGCTTCCAGGCACCCAACATGGCAGCACAGACGGTGCTACTTCGTGACGAAGTCTCTGTCGGCGCTTCGCTGATGCTCTTCGCTCAGACGCTTTTCGGTGCCATCTTTGTCTCGGTCGGCCAGAACGTTCTCGACAGCGAACTAGCCCGACGCCTTGCCAATATTCTAAGCATCACCCCACAGCAAATCGAGTTCGATGGCGTTACTAGTCTGCTTGATATCATTCCGTCTCGGTACCATGTCGCAGCCTTGGAGGCTTACAATAACTCACTCCGCGTGTGTTTTCAGGCTGCTCTCGTATTAGCCTGCCTCGCTATCCTAGGTGGTCTAGGCATGGAATGGCGTAGTGTTAAGAAGGAGAGGAAAGAAGAAGTGAATCTTGAGGAGAAATAAGCTATTATTGAAACCAGTTAATCTGAAGGAGGAGGAAGAGGGATGACACGTCAAAAAGAGAGAATCGAAGTGGTAAAGAGGACGCTTATCTTCTTTGTTTCAAGTTAGAATTACTACGGTTAGAGAAACCCACACTGCACTAATACGAAAACAAATAATAGCTTAGGTTCTAATCTTGTATGTGATGGGCTTCGTTTTAGTGTTGTGAAGGAGGTTAATAAGAGAAGAAGAATCGGATGGGAACTGGGGATCCTTAGGTTATTATTGAGGTTACTGAGAATGAGTTTCTTGGTATGGTGGACGCATTTTAGGGATTTAAAGCCATGAAGAAGCCAGAATGGGGTACCGGCTTTACGGGATGTAGCATGATAAGTGAAATAAAAATGTAAGAGTTACATATGAAGCCTAATTTCAACAGTTGATGTTTGAAGAATGAATTGTAAGGAATATCAGCAACAGATTAGTTCTCCATTCTAGTCGCACAAAGCCTCAAGTAACCGATACTAGGCACCACATGCATCTTCATTCTTGATTGTATATTAGACATGCTAGAGAGATGAAACCAAACTGACACTTGCTTGTAACTACTTCTCGTTCTGTTTGTGGATTAAGTTAGCAACATGAAAGTTTTAACATTCCCGAAAGAAACGTCATTAGGCCGGTTGATCACACTTAGGTCGTTTATTCACTTCCAAGACATTTCGCCATCCCCCGCATCCCAGTTAGAGCTGATATATTGTAAATTTTAGATACAATGTATCTTCAGGGTGCCCAGGAATCTGGAATGGAAGTTTCCCGAGCCACTTAGCGTTCACCCGCCATGCCGTTCCAGTTTTCTTGCCTATCTCATCCCAAAGGTCCTGAAGAGAGCTCAAGTTGTGCAAATACCGAGTGCTCCCCGATCGCCAACTTGTTGCTTCTCCAGCATGTAGCCGGCCAATCTGTCGACCGAATATCATCACGCCTTCGGCTCCGGGCCGAAAAAGCCGTACTATATTTGACGCGATCCGGACTTGCTGCTCCCAATTGAATAAATGAAAGAAGTTAGAAGCATGCACGAGGGTGATTTTCTCCTCTAGCACCGATAAACCCGAGTCGGATTGGAACAGATCTGCTGCAATAAAGTTCACAGGGAAACGATCTCGGTCCCGGAACAGCTCGAAACCGAGGTCCAGATACTCCGGGAGCAGATCAGTACCATACAGCTTAGTCGGATCTGCCTCCTCAGCTGCTAGCTTGCGTAGGACCTGTCCTAACCCGCATGCGACATCTAGCAACACATCGTGGGACTCTGGTTTTTTCAATCGAGCGATAACAGTTTGAAACACCTCATCTTCTGTGTAAGTCCATGCACCCCCCTTTGGGCCCCCCCCCCCTTTGGGCATAGTCAAAATCACGGCCTGAATTTCAACACACC
>CAKNEU010000085.1:0-131452 GCA_930272665.1 Mariannaea elegans
TAGCTAGGGTTCTATTTAATATGCTAATAAGTGTATTTATATACCAAGATGTAATAAGGTAGTTCACGAGGTTCACCGAGTAAACTAAATGAACTTTGCCAGAAGTTTACGTAGGTTCACAAGTGATCCGGAGTGAACTTTACCATAGTTGGTTGGTTTTTTGTGGGGTGCTATCGCACGTGACGGGAGTGTGTACGATTTGTGACATTTAACTCCTTTGGTTATCTTTAAAGGAAAGACAATCTAATAATAATAGTTCCCAAAGGAGCTTAACTTCTTAAAGACTTAGAGTTTTACTATTAGTAAGAAAGGCTGGATTAATAATAAGCTTGCCTTAGTGTAGCTTAAGGAGATCTTTATCCCCTAGACTGCCTCTAAGAATAAGAGCGATAAAAGACTCCTTATTCTTAATAATTATAGGAGTTATATAATTAATAATTTTATATTTAAATACTTTAATAATAATATTCATCTTTTATTTTTAATCCCTTATTCTTCTTATATTCTTTAGCTACTAGATATTATAGTCTTTAGCCCTTTAAAAAATATATATTATTAAGAGATATTTAAGTTAGCTAGAATAATTAACAATATATAACTTAGTAAGATTTCCTTTATTAAATGCTATTATAAAGTAAGGCAGATTAAGATTATATATATAAATATTCTTGCAGGCTGGAAATTATTTAGGTTGTAGTTAGTCTCTATAATAAAGCTAATGTTAAACCCTATAATAACTAACTTTAAGATATAACCTACTACACCACCAAGGGTAATAACACAACTATCAAAACATCCAGAGAGTCTCTTCCAAACACCACAATCATCTCGTCAGCTCAAGAGGATATTAGACAAGATCTCTTCCTCGTCAAAGATAGATCGAACGTTTCGTCTTCTTCTAACCAAAGTTGGCAAGGGACTAGATCGCCAGAATACAATCTTAGTCGCGCAAGATAAAGAAATATCACTTCTCAAGCATGAAAATGAGGAATTACGACCAAAGAAGAAGAAGAAAGTCAGCTTCAATCCTAATGAGCGGTTTGCAAAGGTCCCAGATATTATAAGGGCACGAAATGAGATGTACAAGCATCTCAATCCACCAGGAACATCAGCAAAGGTCAAGAAATTAAAATTCGAAGATTTATGTGGACAGTTTCAATTGGAGATTCCAGGAATGCCCGATTTAGTCTTTAATTAGTATTACGTTGTTGTTTAATTGAGGAGTGTTCAATGTGACCCATCTCAGTGACATTGTTGAAAAGTGGGCGGGATCCCCAGGTGGGCGGTTTGGGGGGTGGTGGGCTTATCACTTGTTCTGTTACATCCTACGGTTTCCAATGGACGTACAGTACTGTTGCGCAGTGTGGTTTAGGCAATAGACGCCACTTGCTATCGGACGCGACCTTTTGAACCTTGCCACCTATGTAAACAGCTGAACGTTCCTAGTCCAGGGTGTGAGAAAATTTTGCCCGACGGTTGCATCCATGGATGCCATGGGCGTGGTTGGTTGGTTGAGAGAGCCCTGCCTGATCTCCTTACCTGAAGCTGTACGGCCCCCAAATCCTTCATTTTCCCTTTGGGGCATAACTCAGTTGACTTCTTGCTCAACAATCAAGCCACAATATTCTATTGTTGTGCCGGGTGACCCGGATAACCTGTGCCGTTGTAGCTTACTGTGGCGACTGGGGGCGTTAATAGATTAGTATTCTGGAATTGTTTTCTTTTAAATTTACGATGGTGAGCCAATTTATTCTTGATTTAATATGTTCATTTTTCTAGTGTAATAGTACCTATGAGTAGCTACTGTGGGTTGGTCGTAGACTTATGGCCGCTGACTGTACCTAACGGGGCCTCGGGCCACCTCTTCCTAAGAGGGTGCGCCCTGCCCAGGGGGTCTAACTAGCCCTGAAAGGCACCGAAATCAGTGCCTTTGGGATCCACAGAGCAGAACAGGAGAGCCTACTCCGTAGACAAACATGAGGCTTGCAGGAAAGTAGGTAGATCCGACGGCTATTTCTGCAGGAAAGGGAAATAGCAAGAGGGTTCCAAAACGAGACACCAGCTCACCGGAACTCACCATAGCTCAGGTTAAAGTAGCTTCAGCTCAGGAGCATGGACACCACACGCATGTCAGGCCCGAGCTTCATAACGGATAAGCGTCGATTCAATGTGATTTTCAGCCGGCAAAAAGAGCGGGCATGGTCCAGTAGATTAGAACAGGCTTGATTAGCAATGAGAGCTGCCTACCTTGATTATTGATTCCCAACATGTTCGATATCTGTCTATTGTGCACAAGTATTTTGACACCAATCAAACGTTGTCAAAGCGGCGCAAACCCAGTTCATCACCTTGGGTGCTCCCAAGACTCCCCTAGGGACGGCCCGGGGGAAGACCCAGGAGACAAATCGGGTCAACAACTGTCTGTGAATCACATATAAATTCATTTAGGTTAGTGCTTGCTATTGAGCATTTGGAATGGGCAATTACTAGGCAAATACAAGTAAAAAGCCATATGATATGCCCTCAAGAGGCATGTGGGGAGACACTTCATCAACCTCACATCCTCATCACATTCCATCTTTAAAACTCTTCAAACGCATCCCTCAACTTAGCTCCCATCAGAAGCAAGCACTCATCTCCACTTTGCTGAGTTTGCTATTACTCCTTTCAATATGTCGCAAAAGGTGGAAGCACTGTCCAGCGATCATCGTACTGATCCTCTTACGGACATACGAGAGCCTGATTCCACTATTCTAGGTCCTCATATGCTCACACGGGGAGAGAAAGCCGCACTTCAAGATCTCCTCCACGCATGGAAGAGAATGCGGCACAACAAGGACGGACCCGACCGAGTCGTCGATCAAGGCCTTGAGGCTAAATTTTACGAGAAAATTTTCGGTGAATGGTCTTCTCAGAGGAGACCAGCTCGAAAACCGACCGAAACCAAGCGAACTTGGAATGATACCACGATTCAAATTGGCACCTTTCGCGAGACGCTCCCGATTTCGCGCCCAAAGCGAAAGAGAGGGGAAGAGGACATCAACCGAAACGATCCGGCAGAGCGACAAGCTGGAGCGGCGGCTTTTCTTTCAGTATGTCTCAACTACGGAGATCAAACTATTACATACATGTGGAAGGACGGAAAGGGATCTCTTGTAAATCCCAAATTCATCAACTTCTTTTCTGGAATCACACAGAATGATGCTAAAACAGAAGCCCTTCTGAACTACGATCAAGCCGAACTCTACCGTGTCCGGGAGTTCAATACGAAATTAATTGTCCACCATGCGCAAAATCGCATCTTCAAGTGGGCCAAACGAACAACTGAGGACAATCCTGTCGTTGACCCAGAGGATACACCACAGGGTATCCTCTCGCTTGAGCTGGCTGGGGATTATCTTGAGGAGGCGTACCGGGACACCAACTACATTCGAAACCGATATCGAAGGCATGAATTTCCCGATCCTACCTCCACTATGTAAATGGTTAGCGGGTGGACAAAGGGGAAATCTAGGAATATCGGCATTTTGTTGAGGAATGGGTGCCTATACATGCTTTCTCTTAGAGACATGGAGTTGATGGATGTGGAGTTCTAGCTTCTGTAGTTTTAGTGGAGGCGTTACCTTTTGCATTATGAATACCAGTGGTGTGTTGATGTGCAACATGTCCGTCGTAATACTGTCCCTAGTTCTTGAGTCTGCATTACAACAGAAATGCAATGCAGTGGTGAGCGTTCCCAATCCCATGGAGTGGCAAGCCTCGATCAGCACATCTTTCAACATCACAGTGGTGCTCGTAATCTCGTTCATGAAAACATGGCGTTTTGACTACCTAATAGTATCAACACTATTTACTCAACTTCCTCGGTCTCCTTGCCTACGACAGGGATACGAATGACACGACCGTTATCCAACACCCTTTGGTGGATGTTAAAGAGCATTTTGACCCTCACCTTGCACCTTTCACCGTTCATACCCCTCGTGCTAATGACGCTGCTGGCCATGTCGTCCTTGCCTTTCCCCTTATACTTGCCCTTGCCCTTCTAGTCCTTCTCGCCTCCCATTCGACCGAGCACGTTGGTATCGCCGAACATGATGAGACCGCACTTCTGACGGTTAAGCATTACATTGAGCCTCTGCTCACTTGTGGTGAAGCTGGGACTAATGCGCTGTTCGCTACCTAAGTGAAAAGAAGATAGATACGAAGTCTATCAAATTCCGATGCAACGCGGGAAAAAACCTTAGCACTGTGGAATCGACTACTGCCAGCAGTGGTTTCAGTCACGAAGGTAGGCTGTTGAAGAGACTTTTAAAGGAAGGAAGAGAAAGTTGGGCGCGTTGTTTTGGCTCCTCGCAGCTGGCAACAGTTGAGAACAGCGCGCGAGCTCCTTAGCATTCTCAATTCTGATTACCCAAAAAATACTCAGAGCTCTCCTATCGTTAAATAGACAATGGTCTAATAGTCCATTGCATTGTTGTATCTAGTTAACTCGAGCTGTGGAAGTTAAAGGACCCTACCCTAGACTCAAGGCGAGTTTCTTGGCATTCAACCCAAGCTAGGTTGCTTAGTCAGCATGCTCCTCTCCCTTTCAGCTAGCCCTGAGCAATCTGGATTCCTATAAGCGATGTAAGACACTTTCTTAGCAGAGCTAGTACGGCCACTTCTTGACTGAGTTGGCGGCCATCAAGATGACGATCTTTGTGATGTCAGACATGATCCCTGCTGCTAAGCGTACTGAGTGGCTTGTAAATCAACATGAGAGACACGGGTGTTCATTAGATGGCAGTTGTGACCATCGTTCCACCGGTTTTGTTCGTTAGTTAGTTATTCTACGTTCTCCATGTTGAACTTCTCTGAGCTTCGACTGCCTTTGGTCACCAGAATAAATATGGGCCTTGAAATCAAAATGAGCCATTTTCTCCTCGATCCATAATTATATATATCCCTCCGTCATCCAGCTCTCTCGTGCCCCATTTCGCGGTATTTAATGCCGAACATCCAACGCGGGGCCCCAGATAATTGAGGCTACCGTACGGCATATACCACGCCTCTGTCTCCTTTGCCATCACCTTTTGTGGAAATGAGTTTGGTTCCTTCGTCATAGATGCCATACTTTTGCTTGGGTGGACACTACTTGGGGTAGATGTCGACGAATAAGATGCTGACAACGCCGCGGCTAAAGATGAATGTCTCGTTAAGTGCACTCCACTTGCCTCGGTAATGGCATACAACCAACATCCAAGCGGGGTCCGTCAACCAAGATCGCTCTTTGGGGGAGAATCTGCCTTGTTCATTCCCCTCTCCAGATCCACTCGGCCCCTTTCAAAATACAGATATTGATCCAATCGGGGTGGGTGGAATCCTTATTAGGCGATGAGCTGAACAACCCACTTGAGCCCCCTAACGTTGGAACCAGGAACATCGCCAACAGGGTACAGAACGGCATGACACCCACCATGGACTCGCCGCACGATATTCAGTCTCCTGCCCGGGAGCCTCATCCCCGGGTGACCCGGGAACGGCCTAGAAAGCGACTGGCGACCGCGTGCTTCCAGTGCCGCTCGCAAAAGGTTCGGTGTGTCCGTCTCAGCGGCCAGAGGAGATGTGTGAATTGCAACATGGGTGATAAGCCATGCACCCTCATGTCAAATAGCGGGTCATTGTGAGTTCCATTCGTCCATATTCATAGAATTGGTATACTTGACATAGCCGCGGACTTAACTTACCCCTTGTTCAGACGCACTCCTACCATAGGACCCTTCAGCCAGAGCCCCTCGGGACCGGCTAAGACCTGGGGGCTTGAACCAGTCTCAAACACGGCACTCGAGGAACTAGTTCAGAGTCCCCGAGGTTTATCAGATGATCATTTCAACGAATTAATTCTCGAAGCTTTGAGTCCCTCTCAGGCTTCAGTGAGCAGCACCTATCAGTCTGAGCCGGGTAACATCCTTCCCCACGTCGCCTCAATGAATCCCAAGGACATCAAGGCTCTCAATTATCAGGGTTGTTTCACTATCCCTAATCAACAAGCCCTAGAACCCTTCTTCAAGCAATACTTTTTACATATACATCCTCTATTCCCCATAATCGATGAGATCCACTTTTGGGAGATGCATCGATCCAACTCCACAGTGGATCTTATCATAAGCGGACAATTATCTCTTCTTCTTCTCTATGGCATCTTGTATACGTCTGCTAGTGTAAGTTGGCCTGTCTCTCATCGCTTCGATCGCCATGTCTGAACTGATGAGCAGTATGTTCCTACAAGCCTTGTTCAGGGCCTTGGATTCCACAACATCCATCAGGCGAAGAGTGTGTTCCACACACGTGCCAAGGTATTCCCAATGTTTACGACTTGCCTGCGCCGTACTAAATTAGGTAGTTGATATACGAATCTCGATTTGAACAATCGCCAATAGCCATATCTCAGGCTGCCCTGCTTCTATCGCACTGCTATCTCACCCAACCCCCCCAATCACTCAACAACATGGCCCCGATGTGGCTTACAATCGCCATCCAAAATGCCAAACAAGCTGGAGCTCCCGATTACAACTCCATGCCTCTTACGGCCCAGCCCAACACAATCGAGAATGAAAGGCGCCGGCAAACACTAAAGCGGCTATGGTGGACTTGCATCATTCGAGATCGCGTTATGCCCCTCGCTGCTCGCCAAAGCATTCGGATCGATAGATCTGTCTTCGACTTTGATAGCAATCCACCCCTTGATGCTTTAGATTTTGTTGAAGAGATTGAGAATTCACCAACATACGAACAACACATCAAGAGAGACCTCGTTCTGGTTCTGGTAAAGCTTGTCGAACTATGCGTGATCTTTACGGATGTTCTCACTGTCAGCTACACACCAGGCAAAGATGATGTTCACACTGCAATACAACAAGCCGAGCAGGCAACACGGATTCGCGACTGTCGAGCGGCGATGAAGTCCTGGTATGATTCATTCATGAGTTTAGGCCTGGAAGAAAAGGCCGTACCTGTCAGCGGGGAGATGAATGGCTCTTCTGGAGGATTCGTGGCATTATTTGCCAACGTGGTTGTCATGTACTACCAGTGAGTCTTGCAAAACCCTATCGCAAGCCTGAAGTTGATGTTGACCGGTCTCATAGCTCAGCAAGTGTTGCTTTGTGCCATCAAGAAATGCTCATCTTCGGACCTTGCTCCACTACGGTGGGCTTGGATACCCTCCTCAATGATGCTCCAGACGGGCATCAAGTCCAGATGGCGACCTCTGGGATGGTGCAGTGCCTGATGAACCTTGTGCGATTACGTCTTGCTCATTTGTTACCGCTAAGTGTGTAAGTGATATTGGGTGCTTAGATGGGGCTACTCACTAATACGCTTCGGCAGGGTTGGGTGTGCGATGCTTCCTCTTGCACTTCAGATCGTCGACCTCAAGCTATTATCGACGAGAGAGTCACGATCACAATACCGCCAAGAGGATGTTATTTTAAAACAACAGCAAACCCGTTTTATCGGCGTTATAGAAGCGATGCAAATGTGTCGCCCTCGATTCCCCGCCGTCGACTGGGTTCTCACCTGCGTCAGGGTCAGCGTTGAATCATTTTATCGGCTTCTCTTTTCCAGTGCCAGCCCGTGCGACATGAACCTTCTTCTTCCATCGTCTCGAAGCTGGACAGATATTCTTCGGCAGAAACCAAACTTCTACCTTTCTCTGGCGACTTTGATGGACTTTAGTCTCAGCAACGGTCAACTGCCGACGGCGAGCGACCTACCCACGCGATTGAGGACGATGGAGTGTCCGAAACAGATTGGCTCAAACACATTCCACTACGGCATCTTGCCAGAATCATTCAGCTTAGGCGACATCGACATTCTGAATCGAGTGCAAGTTCACTGTAACAATCTCTGGACCCAAGACGAGTCGTCTCTGGCCGCATCCGAGCCTCGAATCTCACAGCCTGCAATCACTGGCTCAAGGGTTTCTGAAATAGAATATCCCGAAGAGAACGAAGAAGTAGATTATACTATGGGTACCACTGTGAGCACTACTATGGGTAGAACAATGGAGCAAGACAGACATGATTTCATGACACCCCAATCGAATTCACAACGAACGCAACCCGAAATTGACGCTGAGCACGAAGCTTACTTGTTTGGAAAATGGATGGATGAAGTTGCTATTTTCTAGTCCATATGTATATATGTATCATAATAGAAAAGCGAGTTGCGTTATAATAAATACTTAGCTATCGTTTCCGGTGTGCGGTGGTCAGAGGTGGTGAAAACGAACCATCGGGACTGTCCGCCCACATGCAAGCGCTTCAAGCGTCACGCCAAATCCTTGATTACTATTTGCTATCCAAAGCTGTACTGTAATTAAATGGCACTCAATAGCACTCAATGGCATAAACTTTGGACACTGTTTCTTTTCTAGCTACCATTACACTTAAAGGCATTGGAACAATGTTTTTAAAAGAGATTTAATGTGGTCTTGCCTGCAACAATGGGTGTCTCCTATTGCTAGATTATGAAACCTTCCTGGTATACCTTCTGGCCCTCATAGTATTCTTAGAGAACCAGCATCACTCCTAGGCTATGAGGTTGTGGCGAGGTCAAGCTGAGCAGCACTCGTCGCTAAAGAAGACGAGAGCCTAAGCATGATATGATTTCCATATAACTAAAATTCAGATCGCTTTTCATCGCTAATGCGAAATCGATCGTGTCAAGTGTCAGAACTTGTCTCAGAATGTCGCATTTCATCTTCGACCTTTTGCATCACGTCCGACTTCAATCTATCCTCGCCCCGCATTGCGTCTGCCCTCAGAATATCCGTCTCGTCGTCACCTGGAGGCTCCAGAGTAGTAAACTGACTTTGAACAAGATTTCCTCCGGCGTAATGCCCGTGTCGATGTATCGCTCGCTCAAGCAGTACCTCTTCTGGCGCGTCAAGGCAAACGAACCCAACATGTATGTCCTTGAGAGCGCGAGAAACAGTTCTTAAAACATCCCTGTATCGGCGTTTGAGGGCAGAACAGGAAACGGCTAAATGCTTGTTGCCTTGGTCATATTGACGACAGCACTCATTTCGCAGCAGCAGCAGCCAGTCATGGTAATCAGCATCCGTGAGAGGGACTCCCCGGTTCATTTTGTCAATGCTTCCTTTCGGTCGAAACTTTGAGTAACGTCAGCAACTTGTGCCTTGTGACAATGTCATAAGTTTCGTGAAGATTGGGACTAACATCATCACCCTCAATATAGGTAAAGTTGAACGACCCCGCGAGAGCTTTGGCTACTGTTGTCTTCCCGGACGCCGTCGGTCCCGTAATGAACCAGATCCAACCTTGTGGGTTGTTGTTAGGTGATGTGTTGTCGTCCATTATAATGAAAAAATAGAAGGATAAGTAGCTGAGCTGTTCATTAGTGCCATGGATAGAACCAACAACCATGAAATTGCGAAATCGAGTCAAGTACTTTTCTCGAGGAGCAATAAAGTCGTATATTAATTGTGGTTCCAATGATCTCGTATGGCGGATGAGGAGGCCCCTGATGGATACCATCGCCTCCCACGTCATATAAACGTCACACTTGGTAGCCTTCACCACCGCACATGTTAGGACCGAGCCAACCTAGCAAAGCTTGCGTTAACGTATAATTGAATAACGATATTAAAATAAATCTCAATAGCCGAGTCGCCGAGCTTGTGCCAGACTCAAATAATCATCTACAATGGACTTTGACCTCTTTTTATATAGTGCGGTAGATTGCTTCATCATGGCTCCATCCGGCAATTGTCTTTAGCTACAGTCAGCACTAGCCATGTTCGCCGGCACGTCAAACTTCATTAG
The DNA here is from genome assembly GCA_930272665.1 of Mariannaea elegans. Taxonomy (NCBI): domain Eukaryota; kingdom Fungi; phylum Ascomycota; class Sordariomycetes; order Hypocreales; family Nectriaceae; genus Mariannaea; species Mariannaea elegans. The sequence goes on from CAKNEU010000085.1 coordinate 9,825, forward strand.
AATACGCATTGGGATGAATATAGTATAATGTAAATGCAAGTCGCTATAGTCACAATGCTCGTCAAATCCACTGTGGAGAAATTAGACAGCACCGTTTGAGCGAAAGCAGATTGGACATGATATCTAGGTTTTCTGGTAATGGGAAATGCAATTTCTTGCCGCTCCTGAAGTTTTTTTCTTCTTCTGTTTTTAAACAAGAGCCTAACTTCGTCGATTGCCACGGACTAATTACATCCTGCAAGCACGCCAATTTCATACCCAGTCTGGGCAGTCTTCACTCTGGTCTTAACATCCTAGCCGTTCCACCTCTTGTCTTTCCCTCGAGTATAATATCGTGGTGGAGTGCGTCGTCATCATCAGCCTCTATGCTCACCGTTAATCTTTTGATTTCCTCTAAAATACTTAACCATGGAGTACTATCGTCATACCGAGTTGCTTCTTCCAGTTCGCATCCTTGGAGCTCATGGAGTTTTCAACATTTTTACCATCTTTCACGGCGGGGATTGACTCGTTCTTTTTCGTCATATATGAATCGGCTTGGCCTTCAGGCGCCTGCGGTGCCGTAACTTGGGATGCGAGATGTGGTTCCATTTTTGCCAAGGATATTTGGGGAGACAAAGCAAGATTCTTTACGGTATGTAAAGGGGTGTGATTTAAGCAAGAGAAACGCTGGGAATTTGACGCTTATGGGTGAAATCAGGTCTTCAGATGACGCCAGAATGTTACCCCATTGAGTCTGCGGTTTACGAGTAATGTGTCGCTCCACATTCCGATAGGTTCACATGATCTTGAAAGGTTCAAGGTGTGTGTCATATCCGTGTCATTCATACAACGCAGACTAAGCGTAAGCACTACGTGATGATGCGGTGGCTGAAACGCGGTCAGCCTCACCACCGATGATTGAGAAGACGTAATTATTCAATATTGGGCCACCTGCTTAGTGTGCCATGGTTAATGTTATCAAAATCGCACATACAATGTGAATTTGAACAATACTCCTTAGATAGAAAAGCCACCGTCGCGACGCCATTTCACCAGGTGGTGAAATTGTAGATGACCGCTAATTGATAGTGGTCTGCTACAGAACCAATCCCTTGTCTACATCTTCCGGTTTTGCTGCTCCCGATTTAAGCAAGGTCTCGCTAGCTTTTATCTTGGCCTCTGTGGACACACGCTCATTGTGGACGGCACCCAATAAACCGGCAACACTGAAGCTTCTTAGTAAATGGCATCGGGAGGGAAATTTGGTTGAACTTACACATGTTTGGAATCCTTTTCTGCTTGGGTACGAGCTTTGTCCTCTTTGGTTGGTGGCTCGTATGTTTCGCCAAATTCCTCTTGCAGAACCTCACGAGCACGATCTTTGGCTTCCTCGGAGTTATCTGACTATGTGAGATGCATGAATAAGTAAAGCAACTTTTTGAGTCTTACTAGGATTGGTAATGGCTCCCCTGAGACCTCGTTTGATGTGATCAGGATTCGGCAAGGGCTCGGAAACCTCAGAAAACTTCTGATGGACAGTCGTCGGGTTGTTTGCTTGTTCGTACTGGTTTGCCATGACTTTGGAATGATAGATGATTGTGCGACTTGTGGGATGATCGGGGTGATTGCATAATGATGTGAATCGAAGCAAATATTACAGATGTGTGATGACCCCGTTATATAGTTTTCCCTATGCATTTCAACATTCGGAAATATTACGAACGTCACATTACGCATGTTGTTTACTCAGACAGGTTTGTTGGTGATCTGCGGCGTGGGCGATCAAGTCCGGAATGACGCACCACACCTACCAATCTACCAAACCTTTAGATGTTGGGAGAACGGGGGAACAAGTTAAAATAACCCAGGCACAGTGTACACAAAATCGAGTAAGTATACTGTTCCCAACATCATTGCGATATGGCGGGATCATGGTTGTGCTTGAATCCTGATTTGTTGTTTGACGTGACGATACATCTCATCATGGTTATTGATGTATTCCTATACAACAGTCGACAAAATTGTTGACATATGGCGTAACCAATACGCCGTATGCATAATTAGAATTATATTTGCTTTTTTGGGGGACAGCAGCTGGAGGACTTCTTGTTATGTTAACTTGTGATTACCTATATCGCCCTCGTCTATGACCTCATCGACGCACCTTTTTTTCCTGCGAGCATGGATCAATGACCCCAGACCTGCGTGCCCCGAGTGTGAGGGTCCCATGAATAAATCTACGAAACGAGGGTGTGAGGTTGGGTTACATGGCGATTTTTCAGTCACTAGTTATACTTGAAATCAATCACTGGTAGGTTGGCATTACTATCACGACACATTCTCAATCCGCATCGCCGACCGATGAAGGAAACACCTCTCATCCAGGAGTAGCCTGTCATCGTAAATATGTTCAACCATCAGTTCAGACGACTACCTCTAGAATAAAATTAAGTTATGCAAATTTAATGCTGCTTGACTTGTGATATTCTTCACGATTATGACGTCATGTCGTTCGCTGCGTATAGTGATGGCGGATCGATGGATTTTTCTTCTTCATGTCATGATTCTGCTAAATAGGCCAATGGCAGAGATGGAATTATAACCTTATACTATCAGACTAATTACAACTCTTGACTATTCCGCTCATTTACTGGCGGGACGATCACAATTCGTGTACTTTCCATGTCCCCACCTCTGTATGAATAAGTGAACGTCCATCCACTTCCAGCTGCTCCGTATTCTCCCTTGTTATTCACGACGACTATCCCGCTCGAAATGTCCGGGTATTTTTTTAGCATCCTCCATACTGCATCCTCAGCAGCCTCGGTAGGTGACATTCCACGCCTCAAATTCTCAACTGCCTGGTAGCATGGGAGAAACCTCATCATAATGTCCCCATCTCCTGTGGCACCACATCCGCCAACATCTCCATCCACGTAGGAACCACTCCCGGTAATCGGGCCATCGCCAACGCGGCCAGGGATTTTGTGAGAGGCGCCATTGGTAGTAGTTCCAGCTGCCATGGATCCATCGGAGTGCAGGGCGATTATTGAGAGAGTGTCGTGAGATGCCTGGCGGGTGTGACCGACGCCATTGCCTCTATCTGATGGCGAATATGGTCCACAGGATGACGATGGGTTCGGGTTGACATGGATTCGATAATTGGGCTGACAGTGGCTTTTCTGCCACTCTTTGCACATCTTTACTGACTTTTCTGTTGTAAGATTCTCGGCCTTGAAACCATTCTGGACCGCAAAATCCGTCGCAAAATCTCCAACCAGCAGCGTATGCGTAGTATGCTCAAGAACATGGCGAGCGACAGCTATAGCATTACGAACTCTTCGCAGCGCAGCAACAGCTCCCGATTTCATAGTTGTGCCGTCCATAATCATGGCATCGAGCGTTGTCTCACAATTCTCATCTGGAGAACCGCCGTAACCCACGCTGCCATCGCATTGATTGCGTTCGCAGGCGATGCACCCGACCTCAACAGCATCAAGGGCTGACATGCCAGGGATCTGCAGAGCAGTGAAAGCTGCGTCTGTAGCGGCGGTAAAATCTCCTCCCCACGTGTTAATGACCATTGGGAACCCTGGCGATGGGCTCGAATGCACTGGCATTCCGAGGGAGATGAGGGGTAACATTGCTGAGAGCCGATGCATCTTGAAAACGAAGCGCCGTCAATGTTTGAAAAGTGCTACATGGAATTTTGTTTAAATACGACCTCCACCTGTAACTGTGTTGATGATAGGTTGTTGGTTGTGGTCTCTATGCAGATACCGTATGACGTTGATAAAGGTGAGGCCCAATTATAGCCACACTAATCCGTAGGCATCAGAGCTTCGGGCCCACGTATCTCCGACGCCAAATAAACAACCGCGTGGATTGATTGCTGTGCGTATTTAACCTGAGCACAGCCCCTTTGATCATACCATTTCTTTCCCCTCTCTGTTGTTGTTTCATGCACCCACGCTCACTCATCTTGAGAGCCGGGCTTTTGCACATTACCCGCACATAGATAGTCGTAGAAATTGAACCTGTACTGAGCCCATGCTTTAAAATGGAATCAGTTGCAACCTCATCGTCTGATCAGCCCGCTTGGGACGCCGTCACCGGTTTTTTGAAGACCGCTGTCGATGTCCATGATGTGGCCTATGCGGTTCACGCCGCGTACCCCAAGTCTACTTCCATGTCTGTAGGTCATGACTTGGAGGAGCTCGTCGGCCAGGTGTCGCTGTCTATCCTCGCCTTGTTGAAGCTATTTAGGACACCTTCCAGCGCCATCGGCGATGCCGTCACCTTGCGATTAATGCACTCCTGCGTCAAGATCGGTCAGGGCATTATCGCGCAGATTGGTCACACACGCCCATCATTTTTAGACACGGACACTCCTCAAGTCGATGCGAAGCAATTCTGTTCTCTCTGGCCTCATGCGGATGTCGTCGCGCTAAATGAACGTCTCACAGAGCTCATCCAGCGGTGCAGAGAATTGCGTCCTTCAAATAGGTATCAAACTCTTCTTCCCCATGTGTCATGTCTCCTCACAACCTTACCTACCCCTTTCATATTACCATCAGAAAGCCTTTAATAACTCTTTGTATCCTAGTAGCGTCGCGTTTAAACTGCCCGAGGATTTATCCAAGATGACAATTCGCGACCTAACAAATGATGGCGTGGATACCACGGCTCAGCAAAACACATTCGGCAATTCAGATGAAGACTCGAACAGAGCTCCTGATATTAATCCTGGGTTCCAGAAAAGCAACTATGACAGGAAGCCGTCGGGTCCCAAGCTGGCTTCAGTCGGACTCATCAATGATTTCCTTCTCGAAAGTCTCGCATTCAAAAGCATGTATGACCGTGAGGAAGAGGTCACCGAAGCTCACACCAAGACACTTGAGTGGATCTTCGACAGCGCTGCCATTGATGACAACCTTCAAAAACGCTTCAGCAACGAGTTCACCACGTGGCTGAAAACGAACGAGCTCGGCCCAATATACTGGATTACAGGAAAACCTGGATCGGGCAAATCCACACTCACGGGCTTTCTTTCCCAGCATTCGACTACCAAGAAGTACCTTCAACAGTGGGCAGGTGACCGTCCATTCTGCGCTGCAGCTTTCTTCTTCTGGACAAGTGGTACCCGAGATCAGCGGTCGCAGACGGGCCTGTTGCGCAGTCTTTTGCATCAACTTTTGTCTGCCAACCCGGACCTTATGCCTTCCGCTTTCCCAACCCTTTGGGACAAGCTAAGGCAGATGTCTACAAAAGAGAGAGTCAACTTCTCTTTGGAGTGGACCGTGCCAGATTTAATGCATGCATTTAATCTACTTCTGGATGCTGCCTTGCCGACTATGAACGTGTGTCTGTTCATTGATGGTCTTGATGAGTTTGACGGCGACCACACCAGCATCATCGACTTTTTCAAAACGCTGTCAACCGGCCAAAACAGCCATGCGCTCAAAATGTGCCTCTCATCACGACCATGGACTGTCTTCGCCGACGCCTTTGAGCATAGTGTGCCCAACGGTCGCCTACAAGATCTCACACACGATGACATGTATCGCTACGCCCAAGACAAGCTCAGACAGAATAGTTACATCAGGAGAGCATTCCGACGTGACACAGGTTTTGAGCACGAATTTGTTGAAAATGCAGTCCAGCTAGCGGATGGTGTATTCTTGTGGGTTAGGTTGGCTGTGGAGAGAATCCTCACTCTGGTCCAGAAGACTCACAGCAAGGAGGACCTCGAAGCAATCCTCGCAAGCTTCCCTAGTGAGCTGGATGACTTCTTTGACAAAATGATCTTTAAGGATCAAAATAATGCTCACATAACTGATGCTGCTGATATTTTCCGCCTCATGTGCGCCCGAGAAATCGTTGCCGACTTTCTCAAGGACGAGTCATCCAATTCATTGACTGCGTGGGAGCTTGCGTTTGCTCTCAATCATGACGACGATGATTTAGCGCTTCAGCGTCAAGTCACAGAGGCCACACTAGAGGAGATCGTATCGCGATACCAGTCGACGGCGGAACATGTCAAGAGTCGATTCTCCGGGCTCTTGAGTCTTCACCGTCGACGCCGACTCGGCAATCTCCGTGTGCCCAGGTTCGTTGACCAAAAGCACGGGGTTGCTGAGCTCGTCTTCGTCTATGATAAAGTCACGTACATTCATCGTACTGTTCGTGATTGGCTTATGAATCCAACTGGCGCATATGACCGTTTGAATGAACTCTCCACTCCGGGGTTTGATCCCCATCTTCGCTTGCTACGATCCTACGTGTTACGCCTCAAGTACCCCCTCGAAGAAATTGAGCACCATCGTAGACTGGACGATTGGTACCCCGACATTGCGCTGGCCATGTCTCACGCTCGATGCATCACCGAAGATCCAAAGAAGCTCCAGAGGTCGTTTTTGAACGAGATGAACAAAACTCTTTCGTGGTACTGGTTATCTAAATCGTCTGATCCTTTTGATCATTGGGCCAGGAACACATTTGGCTCTTACGAAATTCGGATGAAGGCGCCTACAATTCAACGCCCGTTTCTATGTCTTGCAACCAAGTTTGGGTTAACCGAGTATATTCGCGGTGAGCTGGAGGAGCTCAATCAGCAAGATATCTCGGACGACGAAGCTGAAGACATCAGGGAGCCAACTCCCTTATTGTCCTATGCGATAGAATTTCTATGTTCACGCAATAAGACGATATTTCCCGTCTCAGATCCTCAACTCGTCGAATATCTCCTCAGACATCCATCGAAGATCAACCCGGGTCCCAATGATGTATACGCCGACTTCGTTTCCCATGCCACACGAACCCCCTGGCTCGCGCTCCTTCGGCATTTACGCGATGCGAACCGAAGAGGTTGGATTGTGCAAAACGGCGACGACCGAGAAGGCGCCCCGCGCTGGGCCAAGATCATAGAACTCTTCATTGTGATCGGTGGTGCGGATGTGAATGAGGTGGTTGTTGCTGATGCTTGGGACCCCGAAATCACTGCCTTGGGTGTCCTGAAGTTGGTGGAGGGTGCATCAGGAGAAGCGGAGGTGAAGAGAGTTAGGTCTCTCATGGAGGAAATGCAAAAGAAGGGTTGAAATTTCTTTAACTTGTTCATCATCTTGATCTCAACATGGTTTCTCAGTTCTTGTTACATATCCAACATAGATCCTGTCCTTACCGAAGTTCCTTCATTTTAATATCCCGTCCGTCTATTCACCGTATTTATCAGTTCCCGCCCTTCACTCAACCTTTCCAGGTTAATCTTGAAAATATCCAACAACCGTGTGTAATACGCATTTGAAGCGGCACTGATATGGGGGGTGATCGTCACGTTTTTCGCCTTCCACAACGGATGACCATCAGGCAAGGGCTCGGGATCCGTAACGTCAAGGGCCGCACCACGAATAAGGCCCTTATCAAGAGCCTCGATGAGATCATTCGTGTTGACAATAGGTCCTCGCGCAATGTTGGTCACAAATGTTCGCTTCTTGGACAAGACCTCGAATTCCGACTTGGAGATCAAGTTCTGCGTCTTTTCAGTAAGTGGTGTAGCGATAACGAGGAGATCAAGTCCAGAACCAAGAAACTCGTGAATCTCTTCCTTTGAGTCGCCAGCAAACCATTTACTGGGCAGGTCGCCGTTGGGATCTCCCAGTCCGTCTGGGGCATAAGAATGATCCTTTCGAGATTCAGGCGTGTTTCGAGGATGTAGGGTGTAAGCGTGGACATCCATGCCTAAAGCCTTGGCAACGCGAGCAGTCTGACGGCCAATGCTTCCATAACCTAAAATACCGCTGAGGTCGTGTCAGACTTAGGTGGGAAGTGAGGGACAAGGTGGCTTACATTCGCTTGCCAACGGCATCCTCTGAGTCTTCGGGGTTGTCAGCAATGCGCTTCCACGTACCCTCCTGCTGGTAGTCATAGTATGTGTACACTTTGAGGGGTTAGCTGGTGGCCACTCTCTGGTTGAACAAAATACTGACGTCGATGCTGGAATGATAGGAAAGTTGCGACGATCCATTCCGAAATTTGAGGCCTGTGAATACATGTTACTATCTCCAGATCCTATGCACGGACAGGGTTTCTTACCCGTGAACACCATTAGCCGTAGAAAACGGAATCTTCGTCTCTGAGAAAAGCGGGTTGGAAATGATGTGGTTGGCGCCCGCACTGGTAAGCTGGACGTATTTAATGTGAGGAGCCTTCTCAAGAGTCGGAAGCACCGTCGAAGTGAGTAATATCGTAGTATCACTCCACTCCTTCTCGTTAAACTTTGGAATGTCCTTGGAGCCCCATGGAACCTCCCGCAGGATAATCTGGAGATCTGAGAAGCGATTGCGAATAGCTTGAATGGATGCCGCGGGTGCGGGTACGGTGGTGAGAATGACGGCTTTGTGGCCCCTGAGGGTTCGGTTGTGAGAAGCTCTGATGAGAGTCATTGTTAGTAATTACTGCGACTCTTCTCAGTAGGTTGTCGTTTTAAAGACGCTTAATCTTCGCGGCAAGATGAACGCAACCCCCGGATATATGTATTAGTCCCTCTTATCAGGATGACAAATCGGCTTCACGGCTCTGCGCCCAGTTTGGCGTCAAAGTGGGGTAATGTGACGCCTTGCCAGACATGGGCAAGGAACTAAGAAAGGCGATTAAATTGGGGCGTTTTCTATCAGTTTGGTGCCAATGTTGTCATTATAGCCCAGAAGTGGGATGTGGGATGTGGGATGAGGAAGAAATATGTACCTAGCTGGAGCAATATGGGGGCAGGGTTGAGGCACTTCTTAGTCGAGCATAGGACCAGTTTCTGAGTCCTTGAATAGCCCCCATTCTGGTTCCTAGTAACCCTAGGATAAATGATCTTGAAGCCAACATGGGTCTAGTGTCGTACCCTGGCTTTATACGATGCAGGGAAGTTCTCGGGATAACTCATGCCACCGTGGAGAGTTGCCCTGGAAAGGCGATGCTTAACGGCTCGTATAGTTTATTGATTCTAGCACTCGAGCGGAACAGTCGAGTCCGAGTCCTGTTCAGAAATGCTCCCAGTAGGTCGTGAACGGAAATTCTTTTTTTATTTTCAAATTTGCATGCATTAAGATGTCAAGAACGGGGACGCTCATGAGTATTCCGTTAGATTTCTTTTTTTAAATGTGGTTACGGTCCTCAAACTCTCAATTTCGTTCATTCTGTCTTTTTTTAGGAATAAAAAAATGCGTGAAAGGTGGCTACTAAAAAGTAGAGGTATTAGATATGAAACCTTCGCAACGGAGGCTACAGGCAGATTTCAGAGCAGAAGGCTAGTACATTAGGTATCATGATATCTGCGACGGTGCACGATGCTTTTGGCAATTTCGATATCCCTGGCTGATCACTACCGGGGGGAAAAATGTGCAAAGGGTCTCACCGTAGTCGGAGTTAGACGAAGATCTGAGGATAGTAGTGCCGAGGAGCAAGAACATACATAGCGAGTTCATGAGACAAGAGAGAACAAGCTGCAGGACTTTTGGAAACAGAACATGGCTCAAAAACTAGCTCAGAGGAGCCCTCAAATAGGTCTTCAACAGGAAAGCTAGGTATTGAGCCCACCGATCTCATAGAAGAAGACCTATCGACATCAAAGTGGAACCAGACTCCAACTTTCAAAAGAGAAAAAGGTTACCTGAGGAGAGGCCGCGGTAACCAAAACGAAAAGGTACCTACAAACCCCCGGTCAGCTCCATAGTTAAATGAATCAAGATTCAATCAAGCTGTGGCGAGCGCAAGTCCAAAAGGTGGCTACGAATTCACGCAGTTATTACTACGGGCATTGTTACCACCTTTTCTACCAGAAAGGCAAGGGGCCTTCAAAATTCAACCCACCTGGATGTTGGCTGTGCGTTGGCTGCACTCTTTTGTTGGCTGTACGTTGGCTGCACTCTTTTGTTGGCTATGTGCTGACTGCGTGCTGACCGCACACTAAAAACTGCAGACGCAATTACAAAGGAATTAAACTGGGGATCAAACCGGTGCTCTTTTGAAGTATTCTATGCTGCACGGGCAACGGCAGTGGCATTTGCAGGGAATTATCCCTCTCAATCTCACAACTACTGCATTACCAACTAAGGCATGAGGGAGCAGTGCACTCGCCAACAATAGCCTGTTGCCTAGATGTGATTCTACAGCAAAGTACTCATGAACGAGGAAAACTAGTCTTCACCAATTCAATTACCGGCCTACGAGGTAGATAGCTTAAGGTTTACCAAAAGGAAGTTTTACAATGCCATATGAATGTTAACAAGGTCGTAAATGAGACGGATCGTAACGACTGCTCTGCATTTACTCAAAACTTCACCTCAGCGGGGTTGCATTACAGTACAGCCACAGCCAATGTGTATGCGTCTCCTTCGTCAGCGAGGTGTTTTCCCTGTTTAGGAATGATTAGATAGCAGAGCCTAGTTTGCACTGCATGGTCAAGGGGGCTTTTATTAAGGGACAATGAGGTTTTCGGAGACTAAATCTGGGCCTTATTTAAATGCGTCTGCTATTGCTACAGTCCACTTTGCGCTCTTTCATTTACCATCAATAGGAGTCACTCTATTGCTCCTAGGTCTATACGTTCGACATTTTCGTTGGACCCTTCCCCATCCTACTGGCGATGAACTCAGTGCCCTACAATTCGCCGCAAAGGCACACGAAGGCTTAATTTTGATGTCTCTTGCAGATATTCTCTTGCGTGGGATTATATATGGCATGCTTGTAGATGATGGCGTCCCGCTCGGCTTTTTGTCTTCGGTCTTCAACCTGAACTCTCCGATGCAATACTTATTCAGTTGGGAGTTTTGGTCGGCATTACTAAACCCAACCGCCAACAGACGGTTCCATGGCATAACCGGGGCAGTAATAATATTGATTACTTTCCTCAGTGTTGCAGCAAGTCCCTTCTCTGCAACTGCTATGATCCCTCGCCAAGGATGGTGGAACGGTGAGAGCAAACTATTTGGTAATTCCACGTGGACAAACACATTACCCGTCTACTACATCTCAAGAAATCCTGCAAAGTTACAGCTTCACTCCCGGGATGTATTTCGATAAAGAAATAAGTACTGTGACCCAGACGTGTCTAACGTTGCTTGCTGGAAACCGACGTTGGATTCAATAGTCTTGAATTTGTTTCCTATTTCACCGACGCGCCCATGATCCCGCTCCGGGAAAATATTTACATATTCAGTCAATGATATAGGGAGAAAGAATCGACCGGTTTCAATCTCGAATTATGAGGAATTTGCAGATATCACTCTGACAACATGTTCTATGGGCTTTGTTACCGACGCCTTCACTCTCGATTATTATTATACCGGCGGAAGGATCACTAAATACAATAATTTGCTAGTTAAATCGCAGCAACAAAATTCTTCCGGGATCACACTGTGGAAATCCCTGGTGGCCGTTCACTGCAACACCAGCTGGGCACAAGGCAATAATGCAAAACTCAGTTTTAACGGCGGTTTCTTGGACAATACCACCGTCAGTCTTGGCCTCGGAACCGAAAAGGGACTCAAGAATCTGACCGATAGTAACGAACTTGGTCTCCTCGCTCCTGTGTTTCCTGCTCTCAAGAACAAGACTATACTTGAGTCTATCAGCGCAGCCGTCTTATTCGGCAACCGTGTAGAACGGAATGGGATATCCGAAAGAGGAGATATGGATGATACAACAGAACTTGGCCTAGGGCTTTATCTCATTTCTGCGCGCTGGGTTGATGCTGAGATGTGGGTAATCCGCCAGAACTCTGTCGCTGTAAACAGCAACTTGGGGTTTTCGAATAGAATAACTGGATTATATGCATAAGACTTCCACGGCTGAAGATTTTATCAAGATGAGTACCGGATAGCTGGATGGTGCTGGTCTTCTCATAAACGGCACGAAAAGTTCACCATCTACGTCAGTGTATCAGGCAACATCCACGTTTTGCAGTCATAGTGACGTTAGGTTTTACTCTGGGTGCCTTGCGAATGCTCTCGCCGTGCATCTCACAGACGCGTTGGCTCAGCCAACAGAACTCCGCTCATGGTATCATGATAGCTCTGGTGACCCACCACCGAGCGAACAAGACATACGCATCAAGAATACACATTACTGGTATACGTACGCCTATGAGTTGCAGGAAGGTATCCCCATTCCCCCAGCCTTGGTGGTATTACTCCTGCACGTGTTCATCGCCATGGTGCACATTGGAACTATTCTTCTATCTCCGCACCCGTGGCATAGCTCGAGCTGGGACAGTTTTGGGCAGATGCTAGTTCTCGCGTTGCGTTCGCGGATAGATGGGTTGGAAAACGTGGGAGGAGGCGTATGGAGCTCTCGAACATGGAAGAAGGCGACGACGGTGAGAGAAGCGGATGGGAAACGACTAGAGATGATAATTGAAACAGAAGGGCATGATGAGGGGGATAAAAAAGTCGCGTCCAGGCTGGGATGAGGTACAGCTAAATGAAGGGGAAAGGAGAAGAATGCACTTCATGTCAAATAGTTAGCTGGACAGCTTCATTTTGTCTCGAGAGTATTCTCATTAAATTTGTGAGTTTTCATATTGGATGCTACTCTATCAAAATCTCGAAAGAAGAACTCGAAACCTTTCAAAACACTAGGCTAGGCAGAATTCATCCGCCACTCTTTCGTATTTATTCTTGTTAGGCAAACCCCCTCGGGAGGCTCCTAGCAGCGGATAAACTCAGAATCATATGATCCATAGCCTCGACTTAGCTGTAGTCCCGGGAGGGATACCGCTTAGCTCTCTGCAGCGAATTCGGAGGGCTCTTCGCAATACGGCGTCGGTTCCTCCCCGTCTCCGGCGAAGGGATCCCAATCCTCGAACCATATTAAAGAATCAATACCAAGGCCTACCCTTCCGTCGCGCGGTAAGTGAATCTCCGGACTTTCATTGAGTGTCCTTGTAAGTTTGAATCTGAAATTTGGTAACAATAGACATCGCCATGCGAGTTCTTGTGGAAGTACCTGGACTAGGTCCATTTGGGACTGGTTTCCTCAGATGTTACCACTATTCCTCCCGTCAGGCATCTTGGGATGTTCTCCAAGGTGCTACAAGCGGAATGATACATTCCTTCAGAGGTCTTGTTAATAAAGTGGAGGAGATCATGTTCCGATACCACCACCTGCCCGCTCCTGCGTTCGTCTTCCACGATAACCAATGACTTGAGATGGATCCGTGGGATCTTAGCCAGTTTCTTGGCCGTGGAAAGTTTTACATGGCAATTGCGCAAACACAGATGGCGTAAGACATCAGCGTTGCTCTCTACCAGGTTGAAGAGACGTTTACGTACGAGACGTGGGGAAGTAAGACTCAATGAATGAAGGCTTGACCAGCGCGTACGCTTTTCGTCAGAAGAATCTCGCAGCAAAGCACGCTCGAGATCCGGGAATCCTCTTACAAACTCCGCACATTGAATGCGGAGGCGTAGGTGTTTGACGTTAGTGGCTGCGTCAAGGTTTGCGATCATGTTCTCGTAGTTTTGCTCATTCTGAGCTGTGAGGTCCATGCTCAGCGATTCAAATTGCTGAAATGCCTCTGGGAAAGCACGGTGAATGTAGGAGCCTCTAGAAAACTTGTCTTGCCAGAAAAGCCTCGTAACAAAAGGTAGGACTTGGCTATCCATGGCGGGGAATATCAAGTCCAAGAGTCCATTACTGGTCTGGGACATCGAAGGGACGTTTCGAGGCGGGCAATTTGGTTCATGAGTTTGGAAGAGCTCTACTCGAAACAGGTATTCGCAACAGTGCAGTACACGATCTGGAGGCATAGGCCGAGAGACGATAGTTTGAATGTATGGCATTCGTTTAAGTTCTGTGTGAAATTCTGCACGAAATCTTTCATAGGCCTCTCGGTGGTGATCGTCGGGAGCAAGCATAGCTGATTGATGAACCTCATAAGGGACCACAGGTAGCCAGAGTAACTCGGAGGCCAACGCATTAAGTTTGTCACAAAACTCATCCATGCCGTCATCGTCGCATTTCACCGCACATTCAGGAATAGGTTTGCATATCTGGCGAAAAGCAGTCTGGGAGCCAAGAGATCTCCTGCCATTCGAGTTCGCGAATGTGTTGAATAAGATGAGGGTTGCGGGAGATGTTGAAAAAGGCATTGCGATCCTTATGAAGTGCTGAGATGCGAACGCGGTGGCAGAGGACAGTGGTGGCAGCGTTGGCAAGGATAGGCAGGACAGGCGGAGTGAGACGACGTCTTCATAGCTGATGCAATCATGTTCAATGATGTTTCACAAGATATCCTCGGAGAGAAACGTAATAGACATGTTTTGTGAGCTTGTGGTTGCCTTCGAGAAGGCTCGGATGTCCCAAAGCCGCGTTAATAATCGTTGATGTTTCTACGTGACGATGACTGGTAGACTTTCACCTTTCAGCTTACCGTATGCATATCTCGTGTTTGTCAACCTTTGCGATGCAGCCATGACAGAGACTAGAAAGGGTCCGAAAGGATGAATCACAGGAATTGAAAGAAGATGTGTTAGACGAGAGTTTTGGGGGTGTGTGATGGTTAATAGAGGGCAGCGAGAAAGACGTAGGGTTGATTTGCCTCTCAGCCTTGTAGTATCGTGCATAGATAATTCTGGCAAGAACTGTCAGATTTCAGGTTGTGATATTAGTGTCTGTGAAACCTGTGTACTGTATGTAAACACTATCTAGAGAGGTGGTATTGACTCGACGTCTGACGAGCAAGGCCTCATTCTGTAAGGTTGCAAAAGACATCAACAATACAGCTCAAATACAGGAAACCGATACTAATTTTCGCGATAGTTAATTCCAGTTTGAGGGAGTTATGAATGTCAAGTCAGTTAGCTATGGATTGACTCTTTGACTTCCGAAAATAGACCTCCCCGAGAGCCTGATACGCTCAGAGGTATGACGCGTAAAAAAGATATTGAAATACGATGCTTTCCCTTTGTATTCTCGTGGGCTGCTTCACACAGTTAAATCGCGAAAAATTGTGACGTTTTGCTGGGATCTTAATGGCATGAACAGCCGACCATTTGGGTGCTGAGCTTCGTACTTTGTCATACATCATCCTCAATCGTTCTACGCTACTAGAAACATAATACAATGCTTCAGATAACTTAGTACCTGACATTACATGTTCCGGAAAGGTATGATTTCGCGTGATCTCCGCGAAGTGACGGAGAGTGACTCAAGTCCTCGGTTAAGAAAGCCATTCACATGGAACAAGTAGTAAGGAAAAGAAATGAAAAAGGGACAACAAAAAAAATACCGAGGCAGATCTCAAGGCAGCTATATCTATACACTTTCGAGAGCCTTGTTCAGTGTTAATATCCCCAAAGGCTGCCTGCTCAGCCACCACAAACACGTTGAAATGGACGGAGGCTACAGCTTCAGGGCAACCACCACTACATAGTGCTATAGAGCAACGGGCCGGCGGGCGCTATAGTGGAGCCGGCCCAGTGGCGAAGCTGCCCCGTGCATCCAATTATGCCGAGGCGCTTTGGTAGGCAGGCTTCATCCAAAAACACCAACATCACGAGATGTAGTCGGAAACCAACATTCAGCCGCAGGTTTGGCGGAAGACTTCAAATATGATTTTACCCGCTCTTCGACGTCTAACATGACCACCCTCGAACTTCGTTGACCCGTAACTCGTAACCGACTGGATATCTTTGTCCCGATCCGAATCATCCGATGAGCTCCCAAACACCCCCTCCTCGTTTCTGCGACGAAGCCTCACACCCCGTTCCCACGTATTCAGCGATCGGTGATGACTCTCTATACACTCGAATCGAACAGGCCACGGCCTTAAAACTCCCAATCCTCCACGCCCCAGCACCCGACCTCCAACGTCAATTCTCTCTCCTTGTCGACGACGACCCGTTTGGCCACGCCGCCGCTGCTGAGGCATGTTTTCTCCAGCACGACATTGTCAAAGCCTTCTTCGCTGCTATTGAAGCCGGTCACGATGATGTAGTCGTAGGCTTTGTCGAGCGCGGCTTCGTGTCGCCGGACGTCACGAGTGAAAGGGGAGAGACACCGCTTCTAGCGGCTGTTCGCGCTGGCAAACTGCCGATGATCAGTCGGTTGGTTGCCCTGGGCGCGACAGTAAACGCGTTTGGCACTGCCACGACCCCAACCGATGCGACGGCATATCCGTTGACATACCCCGAGCGAACGCCTCTGATGCTCGCAGCCGAACAAGGAAATCTGGCGCTGGTCAAAGTCTTGGTGGAAGATTATGGCGCCGACGACAGCTTGGTCGCACCTGACGGCGCAATTGCACTGCGTCTGGCTGCTTCCAACGGCCATCGTGACACCGTCGAATTCCTTCCTTCTCGACGAGGCGGCGCCTGGCTGCGATGGAAAACAGCGCATCAAGTGGAGGTGAAACGAATACGCCACGCACTGCACCGCATCTACCAGTTCATTAAGGGCTTTGTGTGGGATCTCCCGAAATTCTTCATCTACGAACTCCCTGTGGAAACCACCAAATTCATCTGGCGTCGACGTCGTCGCATCGCTGCTTGGTGCAAGAAAAAGGCGGTGTCGGTAACAAAGCTACCTGGGAAAGTCGTACGAGGGCTCCAGAGGCTACCCGGCGCCATAAAGAACGAAGCAAAGGAGGCTTGGAAGGTTGCTAAAAGGGTTCCCGGATGGATAAAAGAACTCGGAAAAGCAATCTGGAGCGTCATCAAAGCCATTCCGGGCGTGATCAAGGACATCCTGCTCTGGATTGGTCGAGGTCTCAAGTCGGTTGGAGAAGCCATCTTTGGCGTTCTTGCCAAGCTTCTCTCTCTGATGCACACCATCCTGTCTGCTATACTCTCCCTTTTCCGCACCATCACTCTCAAGGATATCTGGGACGGGTTCTGCTATCTCCTCAGGGCCATCTTTATTGAAACACCAAAGGCCATCTTCAAGTTCATCTTGTCAGTTGGAGAGATGACTTATGACGCACTGAGTGATTTGCTGGGGTGGTTTGGCAAATGCCTATGGTATCTCGGAGCTGGAATCTTCTGGTTGATCCAGTACATCCCTGCAAAGCTATGGCAGTGCGTAGAGGCTATAGGCCGGTCGATGCAAAAGGCTTTCCTAGAGGTCATGGCATATGCGAACCCAAAGCGAATGTGAAGCGTTTTGTCTATTAGCTGTTTGAATGGAGGGAGGCCAAGAAGGGCTGAAGTGGCGTAATGGTGCCGCAGACAGGGCTCAGTCAACTGACAACTTTTTTTTCTCCATATGTGTATACTTCCTAGTCGGAATACATAGATAAACTGTATATAAAGCTATGCATGCTTATTTAGATTTGACATGAGATTCGATTCGATTCAAATGACTCTCCTGAGCATGGTCTGAGGTCTCATCACCCAAGACAAGAAGCACCACGAACCAACATTATTCTCCAGCCGAACGCTAGATCAAGCCTTAATACCGAAGCGACGTCAGATCTGCCGTTGGTCCAAGCGCGTAAACGGATATCACCTCTTTGCGCCGAAAAATATGTCTGCTTGTGTCCTAGTAGGGTGTTGTTGTGACATGCACACCTGCGGGGCTGTCAACTACGTTTGTGGTTACGCACTTCTCTCTACTAATATTACAAGGCTTAGGCGCAGCTTTACTCTTGTTCTGTAAATAAATCAGTACTTGAACAGTAGTTTGATTGCCTGCGATTGGCCTGAGATGAGGGCCGGGCTGGGGTATGTTACCCGGTAAGTTGGAGTTGAAACGAGGCCGAGCAGGAGGAATCAGCTTTGGCTTGATTCCGGGAATCCGCATCATCCGCAGGATAGGGCGAGCCGAATTATTTATCCGCTGATAATATTGATTGTTAACTAACCTACCCAATTGAAATAGTTGAGTTGTCTGTCTTGGCAAAAGGAATATATGATGTGAAGATTGGGTGGCAGTAGCCGGGCCCTTTGTGATCAGATTTGTATTAATATGTATGTCATTGTGTATTATTTTATGACGTCAAAGATCAGTTTCCACGGACTGATTAACCTCTCACAATTGCCTCCAAACAATGAAAACCGTGTTCAATGCAAAGCTTCTAGTTACATGAGGGTATATAATTCGTACAAATCGGATCGGATTACCACGTCATTCGTGGCATGTTGCGGTCACCGCACCATGAATGTCAGCTTAATCTGAACATCCTTTTATGCCCGGCACTGTTTTGTTTGAGTGCCGAGTCTGACTGGGGTCATTCTGGTAATGTCTCTTTAATGTAATTCCGGAATGCTTCCTCCACAAGCTTTTCGCAGATCACGCGATGCACTCTGTGCGCGTACGGTAAAGTAAAAGGCATCATTAATCTGTTGCCCTCGATAGTAATTTCGTCGTACAATTCCCATTCATCTGCAACGTTCGTTGATGAACTCGACACGCTCCCCGATGGTGTAGTGGGTGCTCGAGGCCGAACGATGAAATGCGCCCATACATGAATCCCGATGGGTGCCATCACACGCCATTTTAAACCATCGGGCGACCACTGAATGATGATGGGCCACTCGGCACGGACCTTGAGCCCCGGGACGAGCTCAGTGAGTTCCCAGACGTGAAAGGTGCGGACTGTGTCGTCCCAAGGCCCGAAGAAAGAGTCACCCGCTATCGAATCCGGATCGGATGGTATCCTCAGAAAGCGTTCAATATCCAAATTATGCCGTAATGCTGGCTCGTAGGCTTGAAGAACCTCAACGACTCGTTGTGGGGGTAATATGCTTGGTAAAGGTACTGACACGGTTAGAACGTGTCGAGATCGCATTCCCGCCTGAAGGGTGCAAATAACCGTTGGCCGATCGGCAGGCTCTCTTAACAATTCTCTTGGCGTACGGTCGTGAGGGATTAAATTCCCATATTTGTGTTGGCTTAAAGCTAAGAACGGATCTGCCAAGTTCATGTCAACAACGAGCCGACCCGAGGAGTAAAGGAGGGAATACCATCTTCCGCTATTGAGGCTCTTTGAAAGGTACGAGGGGATTAACAGTCAAAGTCTCGGTGTCATCCTTCAGCACACATGATGATTCTCCTTCCTGAAACCGACGTGGCCTCGGTTCAAGCGGGGAGAGCAATTCCAAATACTTGAACCAGGACATTTCATCCGGCTCGTGTTCTGACCGAAAAGAGCATAGCAGGCTTGGCTTAATACGGAATAATTATCAGCCCTGTAATGTGGTGAGTAACGGAGTAAGCGCCATGTGGCTTAGATTAGGACCCAGATCACTGTCGAATATTAAGGAGCCTTTGGCTTGGGCGGCAAGGGCGCCCTGGAAGGATTGACTAACACAATGAAGGACCCACTATGGTCTAGGCACCATTAAGCCCTAACCACTTGGTGAGCCTCTTTTCAGCTCCCAGCAACAAGCCGAAGCAACAGGCCGAAGCAACAAGCCGAAACCAAGGCATGCGGAGAGATTCCACCATCCAGAGGATTAGATGAGTTCAATCTACCTTGACAATTCAATGTAGTTGAACCAATTCTTTTCCTCTCCATCAATAGGGCATTTGCACTGTGTCTGGCTTCAGAAGCTGCCTTGGCAGCGAGCATGGGTCCCCATGCTACTACATCGAGCCCTGAGGAGAATACGACGGGCTAGAAACTCCTTAAATATATAAAGCCAAATAACATGTTGATATAGTGTATTCGTTGGCCAGAGTGCCTATTACAAGGCATATATTGCACGTTGTAGCAAGGATGCAGACCTTGCAAGGTTGAGCTTGGATCAGGTCACAACGTTGGTTGGCATACCTTGTAGCAAGCCTGATGAATGATGTTGTACAAGGCAGTGCAGAGGGTGCCTCGCAGGATTTCAAACACACTACCCCGTACTCCGTATATAATGGCTGGTTAAATCCGCCAAACATTTCTATTGTCGAGTTTTCCATCCTCAAACGACTCCGGTTAGCCGATCGCTACTATTCTTTTTCTAACCTCAGCTGTCTGCCAAGTTACAATGACCCGATACGAGCGACTTCCGACATCTCGTCCTTCGAGCGAATGCGGTTCTGATAATGAAGAGCATGAGGAGAAGGAATACACAACGAGTGCAACGTCCTCGGCCAACAATTTGCGGGGTTGCAATGTCAATGACGCAAATGACGACGGTGGCGATGCGGACAGAGAGATCGAGCCGGATGACCCTACTTCCTCTGAAGAGAAGACATCAGAGAAAGCAGCACTTCCCACGCCCAAGACGCATCTGGAAAAGGCTCTATTCTTGACTGGAATATTCCTGCCATGGTCCGCCAGCGCTTTCGTCTCGCACCTCCCCTTCATATGGCTGGAGTTTACTGAAGCTCCTCTCCCACTGTACGTCTTTCGTCATGCATGAACCATTTATATATACGATTAGTGGTTTACTAACTGTCCCAGTACTTTGAATGCTGTTGCTAGTGCCCTGGAGGTATCTCTTATTCTTGCCATTTGCATTTACATATATCATTTTAAACGCCGGAATGAGGCCCGTCTCCAAGCCGGCGAACCGAAGCTCAACCACCCATGGCTCAGAAAAATCTTCATTTTCTGTCTGAATTTCCTTCTATTTGACCCAATTGTCATGGGAATATATTTGTTAAGCTCTTTATTCACGACCTGCGCCGAAGGGGACAATAAACATGTCCAGTGTGGAATCAGCACTGCGTTGTTCAATACCATTATGTGGTTCAGACTGGTAGGCGTGTATGTATCTCTGAACTAATTATCTGAGCACAAGTTCGAAGCTTACATCATGATAGGAGCCAGATACTCATATTATTTATGAACCTATTTAAAAGTGTTGTGAAGAATCGACAAGACAAAGAAGAGTCAGCAGCAGGTGAAGCTTGATCAAATCCTCTTTTCCGGGAAATAGAAGGAATGCCCCTACGAGTCGAGTGTTGCCTTCAGCATTTATTGTGTACCTTGAATCACAATTTCTATAAAACCGTAAATTTAAAATCTATTAAAGATACATGCGCTCAAGAACAATGAAGTTGCAACTTGGCTAAAGTTATCGCAAAGTCTTCAATCACTCATCTGCTTCCTCGACGGATTTTTTGCGTACGATATCCCACATTTTGGTAAGCCTCCGTACTTTTTAGGTGTGATTTAATCAATTCTTTACTATAGTATCGATTTAAAACGAAGAATAATGAGAAAATCAATAGTTGCCTAGCAGAAATATATGCGTCTCGTAAATGATGATGTCGGAAACAACAAAAACTATCTAAAACCCGGTGCCCAATCATTTCATCCTATGCCACCTGTGTAACGATGGCCTTAAATTCATGCTCCGTGTGCTCCTCGCAGTCACGGAAGTTTTCATGCAGATTGCTATCCCCCTTACGGAATCGTTGCATCGTAAGCTTCCCACCCGCCAGCCGCTTCGCCTCAAACAAATCCTCCATATCCACTAGCGACGGCACAACTGTAGTGCGAAACTCGTATGGCACTCCGCTCTCTTTAATGAGCGTGATACTGGTCTGTAAAGCCTTGGGGCTGACTTTTCGGCCCGTCACCTTCTTGTAGTTTTCCAGCGCGCACTTGATATCCATGGCCACGAAGTCGACAAGCTTCTCGGAGAACACGCGGCGCAATATCATTGGGGAAGTACCGTTGGAGTCTAGCTTGACACTCACACCCGCTTCTCTCAGGATGCGCATGAATGGAACCAGCCCCTTGTGGATAGTTGGCTCGCCACCTGAGATGACGAGTGACTTATGCGGTGTCGATGTGATATGGCGGAAGACGTCCAAGACTGTATAGTCGTCGCACTCACCACGGACGAGAGGCCCATTATGACACCAGGGGCATGATAGATTGCAACGCGATGTGAACATGATGGAAGCTTGCACCTTGCCAGGCCAATCGCTCAAAGTCAGCTTTGTGTAGCCGGCCAGGGGTAAATCGCCAATCTCCGTAACCTGTCGCTCCAATTCTTGTAGTTTTGTATCATTGCCATCGCTTGCATGTAGCTCAAGGGGATACTGATAAGTCTTTCGCATCGTAAACTCGGTTGCTTTGCCCTTGTTCCAGTCACGTGTAGGGCGGAAGTACCCAACAATTCTTGAGTAGACCAAACATTCTTGAGCGCATTTTGGGCAATGTGGCTGCTCCCCCGCAATGTACCCGTGCGTCTTACAGATACTGAAGGTGGGGGTGAGGGTTAAGTAGGGAACGCGATAGCGCGACGTTAACATCTTCACAAGATCTCGGGCTAGTTTCCAATTTGGCAAACGCTCACCCAGGAAGGCATGGAATACAGTTCCACCTGTGTAGGAGCACTGGAGCTCTTCCTGGTGGCCGAGGGCCTCAAAGAGATCCTCCGTTGTGTCCACGGGAAGCATGGTTGAATTGGTGTAAAAAGTTGGGATATTGTGATTGGGAAATAATTCTTTGTCTCGTCGCGCAAGCTTGTAACAAGTACTCTCCGCCGGCGTGGCCTCCAAGTTGTAGAGGTTACCAGTTTCGTTCTGGAACTCTTGCAGATGTTCTTTGATGAACTCGAGTGTCTCAAGGGCAAAGTCCTTGTGATTGGCGATACCATCACCAAGAAGATTCACAAGAGCTTCATTCATGCCGTTGATGCCAATTGTACTGAAATGATTGGTCCAGTGTGACCCTGTTCGGTGTTTGGTGGCCGAGAGATAATGCGCTGCGTAAGGATACAGGTTTGTGTTCTCATTCACCACCTTCCGCTTGATTTCGAGCGCGTCCTTGGCTACTCGTAGTGTGTCTGTTAACTCAACGAAAAATGTTTCCTTCGATCCCTTGGAGCGGAGGGCCAGGTTGGGTAAATTTAGTGTCACGACACCGATGGAACCTGTCAGAGGACTCGCGCCGTATTGGCCGCCAACTCTGCAATGTAACTTGCTGAGATCGAGGCGTAACCGGCAGCACATTGAGCGGAAATCCTCTGGATCCAGGTCGCTGTTGATGAAGTTCGCGAAGTAGGGAATACCGTACTTAGCCGTCATGTTCCAGATGGACTCCCAACGAGGTGATTCCCAATCGAAACCTTCACAGAGATTATAGGTTGGAATAGGAAAGGAGAAGATGTTTCCATTCCCATCACCTTGGATCATGATTTCAGCAAAGGCTTTGTTAAGCATGTCCATTTCCTCCTGGAAATCGCCATACATCCACGTCGGATGTGGCTCGCCGCCGATGATGACGGGCTGGTAGTGGAGATTTTTGGGGCAGATCAGGTCGAGAGAGACGTTGGTGAAAGGAGACTGGAAGCCACTTCGAGTGGGCACGTTGAGAGAGTAGACGAAGCTCTGGATATACTTGAAGACGTCGATGTACGACAGATTATCGTGTCGGATGAAAGGAGCCAGGTAAGTGTCAAAGTTGGACAGCGCCTGAGCACCAGCAAGCTCGCCCTGGAGGGTGAAAAGGAAGTTGACGGTCTGGTTGAGGGCGGTGTTGAGGTGCTTGGGCGGCCGGCATTGAATCTTATTCTCGACACCGCCGAAGCCTTGCAGGAGAATATCTTCAATGCTCCAGCCAGAACAATAGGCACTCAAGAAGCCGAGGTCGTGAATATGGAAACGGTTCTCGTCGTTGCACCGCCGAATATCTTCGGTGTATATCTTCTCAAGCCAATACTCCGAAATGATATGCTGGGAGACGTACTGCATGAGTCCCTGGTGGGAATATGTCGAGTTGGCGTTCTCGGAGCTTTTCCATGTTGCCTGTGTTACGTAGGCGTCGACTAGGCGAACATTGGGAAGCGGTGTTGCTAATGTTGACATGGCTGCAGTCGCATGCGGTTTCTATACAAATGGGTGGAGGAAAAGATCAATTGAAAGTGTCTTGTGGGCGCTTCCAGCAGGACTAACAGCACTATCGCAAAGTCGGACGCGAGATTCAGGTACGGATATTTAAGCACGGTTTCATTTGTTTATAAGATAACGCGTTCCAAACCGACTCGAAACCTGCTAGGTACGACATCCAACATCTCACCTGATTGTGATAACGGAGCTGGGGTTCACGCACGATCGATCACCGCCACCCTGATCATAATTGAGTCATCTCATTTCAGGAACGCGTCAAAACCGCGTTGAGCCAAAGACCGAACGCCTGATCGGTCTTGACCCGGGCGCGAGGTGGACGCGACATCTTGTGATTTGCGGCACGGTGGGCTGATATCGCATTGAAAAAGATAGGCCGAAGTTGCCACGCGAGTCTCGCTAGGAGGCCCATTGGATAGCTGATTAATCTAGGGCGTATTAGCTTGGAAAAGGCCATTTGTAAGTAATTGAATCGAGATTAGGGAGAGGAGCTAGGACCCAAATCAGGATATTCCTTCACATTGTAAATCCTGCTCTATATAGCCTGTGCTTCAGTTGTATGCAGGGTTGCAGTGGCTGACCGCGGTGTATACGCATGTCTTATCGACGTGACTGATGAATTTCAGACCTCCAAGAACACAATAGGCGCTTGTAGGTGCATTTGAATGGGAGAAAAGATACAAGTACATGAGACCACCGAAGCCAGTCAGCATTGTACAAGGATGGGATGTTAGTAAGAAATTTAATAGTTGATCGAACAGTAAATCCACTAAGTTAGTATCTTTTCAGCTTATATCTGGACATGAATATCTAAGAAGATACGGGAGGTCTCTCTAGTCTAGTATTGTAATAAGTTGACGGCTGTCAATATTATTTTCTACGTACCAATTCCAGTATATTCTTTTATTTTACGGTGACAAACTAAATGGCAGGTCGGTGTTAGTAGACTTCAGGAAGATGAAATGAATCTGGACAAATGCATCACTAAGTATGCTTAATAGCGTCTGCGATGATCATTGCAGATTCAATCCTACTTCTTCTCAATACCATCCATCGCCTGTAATAAAATTCTGGTGTGCCAAAAACCAAAACTGAGATTGACTTTCAATATGTCTAACAATCAATGATAGAGAGGCCAAATGTCCATATCTCAACTATATACGTTCGTTCTAGTGTCGGTGTATAAGTCAGCTAATCGAAGAGCCCAAAACTAGCTCACTGCTAGTCTGGTAGTAATACAGGGCCATACTGAGGTACTGAATAGGTATTTGAAAAGAGCCCCAACTATTACGCAGAGGTTAGTGCTGACAATCCATGGCGAGATGTGAGACGCAGCATCTAAAACCATCATAGGAAGAGAGCGTGCTACTTTCCTCCCGGCGCCGCAAATTGCCCGGCTCTTATTGCAGTTGGTAATAAGCATTATTTGTCCGTTGAAGACGAAATTATTCTATATAAGCTGCTGAGTGTTATAGTGTTGCTTTGTAAAGAGCCCTAGTCCTCGGTTGGGCACTCCCCACCAGAGCAGAAGAAAGGAGCAAAAGTGCCAGCTGGCAAGCCAATTCCAACGACTCAACTGCATTTGAGAGGCGGTTCTAAAAGTTGCAGATGCCGTCATTGCAAGTACCCAAGGGAGTCTCTACCTGTTTCGCAGAGTACCGGCCATAAAGGAATTGAAGGCCAATATCGCGGTGTTCAACGAAGAATCCTCTAAGTTTCACCAGCAATTGATCACTCTGACCGCTATTGTCAATGCTGGCTCGGCTCTGCTCTGCTAATAACATGGCAAGATCTGACACTCATTGGATCAATTCCCGAACTTACCAAGGTCGGCGAAATCTCATACACGGCCAAGGCGTACGTCGAACCCGGAAAGGCGGAGAGCGTTGTCACGGACGTCTTGATCGAACAAAGGCCATATACGACCTAGTCGAAGGCAGAAGCCCACAAGAACTTGCAGCTTACAGCCACCAAATTGAAATCTGCCCTTGCTGCCCGGAATATTCCCCGTTTAATAGGATATCGAAAAATGACGGCAGGGAGATCCCGTGCATGGAACTGATCTTCGAGAATCCACAGGCCGCCATGAAATTGATCACTCTCTCGGGACTATATGCGAGTGACACAGCAGAGCCAACGCTGAATCTTCGCCTGAAGTTGTGCGGCCAGATCGCAGTTGCCGTACTCCAAACACATACCCTCGGCATGGTTCACAAGCACATATGGCCAGAGAACATCCTCATTGCTTCTGAAAAGGATAGCGAAGGGGAGCTAACGAACGCCTCCCTCTTCCTATCCGGCTGGACGAACGCTCGACTGGTCGAAGGTGTTGCGACCAAGAGAATCGGCGAGTCATCTATCTCGAAAATCATTTACCAGCATCCCCATCGTCGGCTCGAGGGTAGTTCTACCAAGGAGGACTACAAAGTAGGCTACGATGTCTACAGTCTGGGTGTGTGTATGCTCGAGCTGCTTATGTGGGACGTCCTGATTGAGCCTGGGGAAATTAAACTAGCGGCACCCGTGCTGTCTGATGCCTATCGACGCGCATTTGAGTGTCTGTGGTATCATAAGGGTCTGAATTTGTCTTCAGATAACAATACCGACGACGAAGACGAAGTTTCGCTGGCCGAACTATATACGCGGAACTTAGAGGGGGTTCAGAATACACTTGTAGAGATGGCGAAAAATTTTGTGACGAAGAGGGCGGGGAGTACAATGGCGAACTTAGTGTATCGATGTCTCACTTGTCAAGATCTCCCGACAAAGAGCGGGAGTGG
Source organism: Mariannaea elegans (assembly GCA_930272665.1). Classification (NCBI taxonomy): domain Eukaryota; kingdom Fungi; phylum Ascomycota; class Sordariomycetes; order Hypocreales; family Nectriaceae; genus Mariannaea; species Mariannaea elegans. The sequence continues at coordinate 36,368 of CAKNEU010000085.1, forward strand.
ATCGTTCTCTGCTAATTCCGATCAGAGCTATGTTGCAGAGAAGTTTGAGAGTGAGGTATTTGATGACTTTAATAAGAAGTATTATTTACACTTAGAAGGAATATATACTAATTATCTAGGGCTAGGAAAATGATGTGCAAGCCAGTTGACGCAGTTAGAAAACAGGACTGGTTGCCCGGGCCTCTGGCGACTTGGACCTCCTAAATTTACCAGCTTCCGACACAGTGATACTAAAAAATTATATTCTTGAAGATTAGGCAAATAGTTATGGTTTGAAAAGCTTCTACCACCACCAACTGGAATGAGGTTCATCCTATGTGGTCGCCTGTTGAGATGGGTGAGGTTTAGCAAGAGTTTGGTGCCGCTTATTAAAACCAAAGTGGGTTAGGGGGCTGTTTAAACGGGTTCCCCTCACTTATTACGTAGCTTCTTGGTGGTGGGGATTTTAAGTGATTTAAATATCTCTACGAAAACATCTCCTAGATATACTCATCATTCTACCCTCTTCCTAAAAGAGTCGACCGCATCTTTGTTTCTCTTGCAGTGCATACTAACCATGTTATTTCATATTGACGAAAAAGATAACATTGCACGCATGCGGCAAGGTGAACTGTTCTATGCCTTCACTCCGCAACTTACCGCTGACCGCAGGCGTTGCGGACGTGCCGTCAGTCGTCTCAACGCGTCAGGAGAATTGACTCGTCGGGAAATAGCTGAGCATTGGAAAGAGTTAGTCAACTTGACGCACAGTATCCAAACCTCCCCTCATGCAGTGCAGTATGTGAGACAGCTTCAGGGCTAAGAAAATAATATTAGTATAACAAACGACAACCGCCCTCTGCCACCGCCGGCAGCAACGGAGGATGAAGATGATGCGATTTTGCATGAATACCCTTGGATAGAACGACCAATTCGCATGGATTACGGAACTAATGTCAAGGTTGGAAGCAACGTGTTTATCAACTTCAATTGCACTATTATCGATACTTGCCTCGTGTCGATCGGATCACGTACTCTTATTGGCCCAAACGTCTCCCTTTATAGCGGTACTCATCCCCTTGACCCGGAACTACGCAACGGGACAAATGGACCAGAGTCAGGCGCTCCTGTTACGATTGGCGAAGATTGCTGGATAGGAGGGAATGTTACCATCCTCCCAGGCGTAACAATTGGTAACGGATCCACGGTTGGAGCGGGAAGCGTTGTCACTAAGGTAAATCTCTATACTCACCCAAGCCCCAACCTACTAATGAACCATTTCCGCCACAAGGATGTACCTGCGTATCACGTTGTGGCTGGGAACCCGGCCAGGATTCTTCGGAAACTGGAGCGAAATTCTGAACTAAAGCCAGAGGTCCAGGATTCAAAAACTGCATAAGGCTTCATGAAAAGATATTACAAAGGAAGGAGCTGCTGTATCATGGATTGGGCCTTTTGATGAAATATAATTGAGGTTATGGAGGTTGTAGTCCCGATTCAAGAATGGAATATGGGTATCAGCAAATGAAGTTAGTAATACTTGGAAACAAAACATGTCAAGGTCGCCTCGCTTCATCATTCGTCACGTTTTCATGGAGTTTTCGAGAATGGTGCGAGTTATGATTCTTTTCATATGATAAATTTCCAAGCTTGACTTTCTTCTCGTGCCAGTTGAGCGTATCATATTACAGTCAGCTACTGGTTTCTCTTCAAGATTTCGATGTCTATTTTTTCCTTTGCCTTCCACTTGAGCTATAAGCGAATCAAACAGCGTATAGCCGATACTCAAGCGTAAAGTTTTCACTGGACTTGCCATTGCAATCAAGATACGTCCGGTCTCGAAGCATTCTTTTTGACCCCAATTGCAAAACACCGTAGCGGTTCCGAGGCGACTGAAGTCCGGGTGTGTTACACGCATCCACAAACTGACCTACTCATTTCCGTATTGTGCAAAGTGTTTCTCGAAGCCACGAACCACTGCCGCGGCATAAACGCTCATGGTGAGGAGGAGTCGCATCGCGCCTCTTCGATCTGATAAGGGTCGAAGTTGCGAAGCGTCTTGATAAAACCGCAAGTAATTCAATATAATTCGCTATGGAATACCTGAGAGTGAGTGGATAAGTATAAGAGACTTGTGAGATCTAAAAGTACTGTAATAAGTTCCCGTGATCTAAATAACAGCCGTGCATGAGAACTCGCTCAACGCCAGATCTTATATACCCTGATCATTTCTGGATGGTTTATGAAATAATCCAGCACATATGTAGATAAGTGAGTACGAATAGAGAACTCGATTTGTTTTCTCGATAGTCGTAACGGGCCCGGAGTTTGAGTACTGATTGCAAATTAACTTCTAAAACGTGCTCCAGAGCTTTAACGATGGATGCCCATTTGCGGTCAGTCTACACTCGTGCTGGAATATTTTACAATCCACTCGTCATCTGTTCCCAGTAATTTCAGCTTGCTGCCACTAGCCGGCAAACACAGCCACTCAAGCGTAGAATGTCCAGCCATGCCGAACCAACGCAAGAGCCCGTTTCTCTCAGGTAGTCTTGAAGATCTTCAGCTTAGTGGCTGATCGTCTCTTCGCCGGGGCAGGACTTCTTGTTTTACATTTCAGCTAGAGAAACTACTGCTCTCAGACGGATCGCCCTCTTCCGCTGCTTCCGCTTGGCAGACAAGGCTTAACGTGCGCAATCACTTCCCTTTTTACAGAGCATCATGACCCGACCGTCAGATTTCGGGCTTCAAGATTTCCCGCAGGGCCACTGTCTTTGTGAGTCAATAAGATTGGTGTCGGCGAGACCACCTGTAAATTGAATTGGGAAAAACGGGAGCTCTTAGTTGATTTCTAGCTAATAGGCTGAAAATCTATGCCTCAATATCGGTACTATATTAGCTAAGACATTCAAGAAAAGAAGCAACGGTGCCCCTGGGAGGCAGGAAGAAGAAGCTGCTTGGTATGAGCAATGTTGAAGTACTCTCCACCTACGGCCTTTGGCCCTCCTAAATCTGAATCGCGATATAATGCAAGGGTCTTGAAAGAGATTCAAGACTACAATCTAAGATCTGGTTCCGCCCATGACATAATGTGCCAAGATTGGAAAGGCTTGGCGGCAACTGGCCCATTGCAAATGCTAACGTGCAGATGATGGTCTCGGCATCTGGGCTTTCCGGATATGAACGCTAGGAGCATTCGCTCTAAGCCATTGGCAAACTAATCTGTCTTAGCTTTAGTGATTCCCGCTCCCTTATTCTGGATGTAGCAGTCCGCAAATAAAATGCGGCCTAGTTCCCGCCCGGAAACCTGGGGATCCGTGTTTGTGTGGAGATTCCAGCTCTTAGCCAACTTTTCATCCGGATGAGTTTGTTTCCGGTGACTGTTTCGGTCGTTAATCGGCAGGGAGCAAATCAGGGCCTATTCTCTGCCACTAACGTCAACAGTGACGAGAGACATGGCGGAGAATGCCAGGACATTGTTATTGCTTCACTGTAATTAGAGCATCATACAATATGTAAAAGCGGGTTTAGTGGAAAACACATTGGTTCATGATCTAGCACATAGCGGCCATGTCGATATCGTCATAGTATAATAAGACTCTATATCTACTATACTGAGCAGCATCAAATATCTTAATCATCTCATCAAAGTCTACGACTCCAAACATTAGCAGACGACCAATCCATAACCAACACAATGTACTTTCACCAAGCCACGTTTGCCCTGCTCGCTAGTCTAGCCGCTGCCGCCCCTATCAATGAGAAGCGCGCCGCTGTTACTGATGGTGAGCCGATCGCTTGCTTTGTGTTTCCTGATAATATCTAACTTTGAGAAATTTAGCTGATATACTCAACTATGCCCTAACTTTGGAACATCTTGAGGACAACTTTTATCGCGGAGGCTTGTCCAAGTTCTCGGAAAAGGACTTTGCCAATGCTGGTTTCGACTCAACCTTCTACATGAATTTGAAGAAGGTATCACAGGATGAGACGGACCACGTCAACTTCCTCACCAAGGCGTTAACTGGTATGTTCATACCGTGCTTACCCCATTCCACATGACCAAGCTGACATACTCTAGCTGCCGGTGCTACCCCCGTGGCGGAGTGTGTATACGACTTTGGCTACACCGACGTCAAGACCTTCCTCGCCACCGCCTCAATTCTCGAAGGAGTTGGTGTCTCAGCTTACCTTGGCGCGGCTGCGCAGATCATGGAAAAGGACTATCTCACTGCAGCTGGTTCAATTCTAACCGTTGAGGCTCGCCATTCCGCTTACCTGCGATCAAAGCTCAACGAGAGCCCATACCCACAGGCATTCGACACTCCCTTGACTCTAGATGAGGTTTTCTCGCTGGCATCTCCCTTCATCAAATCTTGCCCCAGCACCAACGCTGCTCTACCAGTCAAGGCGTTCCCCGCCTTGTCTCTCGACCCCGCCACCAAAATGCCCGTCATGACCAGTGATACTGTCACGCTCCAGACTCCTGTAAGTTATGATCAATTCTTCAAACGAAGTCCATCTTTGCTAATATGATCACAGGGTTATTCTGTCGATGTTGCTGAGGGCGTACAAGTTTACGCTGCCTTCATTGCCGTCACTGGCCCAACATTTGTGCCGGCCACCCAGGTTGCGGGCGGCTTCTCGATCACCATTCCGGCGGGTTTTGCTGGCCAGACATACGTTGTCCTTACGAGCTGTAACGATGTGGTGACTGATGACACTGTCGCTGCTGGCCCTGCCATCATCGAGGTATGCCTCCCTACATCTCATTTTCAATATATTCAAGTGCTAACAATGTCCCACAGATCTCGTAATTGGTGTGTTAAATGATGGATACGACATATTTCTTCTTCTTGGGTACTTGTAACCGCGCACGATCAGTAAAATTGGGTGCACATTGAAATGTTTAATATTTACTCTCGATGACGAGTTAATTAATTGTTGCATATGAATAAGTTATATATTTCACTGTGGAACTTATCCATGTGAGAACATCGGAAAGCATCGGTCAGCGTGATACTTTATACAACAGAAGCGTGACTCTGATCATGAGTCGTTTTGCAGTCAGTGAATCCAATTTCACTGTAACACAGAACACTGGGCTTCTATCCTAGTTGCTGCAGCAGCTTGTGAGCTCAAGGCTACTTTATTCTCACAATTTCATGTGATGGCTTTGATTCATCAAAGACATAATCTAGACCCTCAGTACGTAAGTACGCCGAGTAATGCATCTGGGGCCATATATTCCAGTTGATTGGAGTAAATGAGTGAAGGTAAATATTTATAGCATTCCGGAGATGATACAAGGCACGAAATGAATGGAGTATTTAAACACACTGGGCACGTATTCAAACTTCAAGCATCTTGCTGAAAAGATTTTATAATATTTTGAAAGGAGGCGAGGTCATATATACAGCAAAAAGTTTCCGAAACCAATCCCTTGCCAGAGAAAAGCTTCTTTGCGATAAATAATACACGCTCTACGTGTTTCCTCAGCACTCATAGGAAAAAAGGTACGACTCTCTTGAGTTTTCTCCTCTCCATGGACAATTAAGCCTGGATGGGAGCGAAGCTGCGGCGAAGGTTGCGCTTGGCCTTACGACGAGAGCTGCAGCGGCCAGAGCTAGAAGTGCCAGTGGCAGCAGGAGCAGATGCCGTGGTGGAAGAGGCAACGACGACGGGAGCAGTCGACTCGGACACGGCGGCAACGGAAGTGGCAGCGGCGGAAGAGACAACGACGTTACTGGAAACCGCAACAGAAGTAGCAGCGGCAGCGGTAGTAGTCTCAGCTTCGGACTGGACAGCAGAAGTGGCAGAGTCAGAGCTGCCGGTGGCGACAGCGGTACCTGTGGTGGCATTGCCAGTGGACTTGATGGCAGAGGTGGCCTGCTCGACCTCAGTAGCGCCAGAGATTAGGGTAGGGCCGGGGATGGGGTAGGAGGAAACGGTGGTGTAAATGTTGAAGAGGATACCAGCGTCACTCTCCTTGTAGAGAGCAGTTCCGAGAGTTCCATCAGGAACCTCAGTACCAGAACCAGTGACCTCAAGATTAAAGCACTGAGGGTAGTTCTGGGCACCGTCAGCGTTCTCAGCACTGTGGAGGGCAATGATCTCGTGGCGGAGGACGTAAAAGCCGGGCTTAATGCTTTCAGGGATCTCGACGAGCCAACCGTTGTTGTTGGCAATGAGCTCGTCGGAGGCGTACTCGCCAGGATTAGTAGAGCCATCAACTAGACCCTTCTCGCTGATTTTGAAGAACTCCAAAGAAGTCTTGTCGACAGACTCGCAGCCGGTGTCACCGCAGGTAGCGAGGTAGTCGAGGACAGGTCCCTTGTGAGACTCGGGCCACGCAGTCCACTGGAGGAAGATCTTGTCACCCGCGGCGACCTGGGCGTGACCCTTGGCGTTCTCGCTGCTCTTGTGGCAAATGATGTCGGATGTACCATACGCATCAGGGGCAATGAATCCATTGTCAGTGGCGTCGGTGGCCCAGCCGACGACGACGGGAGGGTCGCTCTCGTAGGGAGCGGTGTTGATGTCATAACCGGCATAATAGACGCCGTTAATGACAATGTTCTCGACGTGGCCATGGGCAGCGACGGAAGCTGCGCCGGCCAGAGCAGCGAGGAAAGTCTTGGAGGAAGGCATCTTGAGAAATCGAGTGAGTGTGAAGAAACGGTTTGTTGTAGAAGTGGCGGTTAAAATGAATGGTATAATCCGACTAGCGGGGAGAATGATAATCAACTTCAATCAATGAAGGGAATGAAAGAAAGCAAAACCTCGTAGAGGGAAAGGGAATGGAACTGAAAGCTGAATGAGCCTGAAGAGAAGAAGAGGAAGAGAGACAATCAAAGAGAATGGGCGGCATGGTCTTATATCACGATTTCTCTGTGACAGTTTCTCCTTGGCATGAATCCACTTTCATCTAATTCCATGGACGAAAAGAACCTCATCTAGACCGGACGGTCATCCCCCACTTGGGAGATGGCCCGGAAGCATGGGCGGCTAGCATGAGATGCTGGGAGAGGAAAAATTGTCCGTGGTGATGTGTTGTTTCAGCATCCGCGATGATGGGTCTTTTGAGCAGGGGGTAGTAAACGAGCCGAACAGCCGTCGCGTAGTATCATATAAGAGCTGGGCTGAAGCAAGGTTACGTATGTGCTTGGCTTGGCCCCTTTCATTGAAGGGTTAAAGCTTGGCTTTAGATGGTGACATGTATATCCCGGAGAGTAACAACAAAATCCGGTTTCCTTATTGGACCACTTGGTGACGGAGGAGGATAATTATGCCGAGCCTGATATACAGTACCAGGAACATATCAACATAGATTTACCAGTCCCTTCGAAGGACCAAGATGGCTCTGAACTCTCTCTCCAATTCAAGATAGAAGCGAGCAATTCGTCGAAGCAAAATCTACTACCTCTGTACGCGAGTTCATCCCATGTCGTCAACATGCAAGGGGCCAATCTGTAAGCTGTCCGTCATTGCTGTTCAAAAAGTTGGTGCACCTGAAACCAAGATTGATGAAAGACTTTAAAAACAACCAAGAAACGGGTAGCGCCTCGGTTAAGCAGGGGAGACGCACGTTCCAGCTATAGGGCCCTCTCCCCGGAACTACAGTGGAGTCATATCCTGGATGAGCCTTGAAGGACACCAGGGCCAAGGCCACAGCGAGCGGTTCCAAGAAGCTTCCAGTGGCTGGATCGTTGACATGGCTCCGGGGCTTATTTTTCCGTTGGACAAGTTGGTGGTTTTGGTTCCACACTCTTTGCGACGCCACGTTTGAGCGGCCTGCTTGGGACGCGAGGAGGTCAATTTTTCCGAGACGGATTGTACAAGATCAATCGTAGAAATGAAGAGGGGTGGCAGAGTGAGAGGAGAAGGGGGATAACGTATAGAAGGACGGCATTCAAGGGCCGAGTCCCCGTCACCATCGCCATGTCTAGCATCCATCCAAATGGTAATTGATGGGTTCACTGAGAGGTTCCATTAGAGGAGCGCGGGATTGGTTCATGTGGCGTTGGACAGGGAGAATAAAATCTCCGTCTTGTTGGAACCTCCAAATCTGTACTCCGTATGCCGGGGCCGAAGCCGAGCCCGATGTCCGCGATGGAATAAAGTGAATTCAATCGTCGCTTACGGAAGCATTGACTGATGCTTGAGATCTCGCTTGCTTGTCTCGGGGCAAAAAGGCTGAAAATTTCGGCATCTGTCGCAGTCAACTACCAGACAATGGCGTGTTGCGACGTGGAAAACAGGTGATTTCTTCAGCACGAGATCGATTTGACTCTACAGGTTATGCGGAGCGGTGACGAACTCTCACCATATTCACGGTCCAATAATGACTCGAAATTCAATAAATGTTGGGCTTTCAGTGCTTTTTTCCCGAATTTTCAACGCAATTTCCCACTTCACCCCTGTATTTATCCCCAATTCCCATTTTACTCGTGGCATGATCTTCGGTGCTAAGCAAGCAAGCGACCAAACGAACGAACAAACGAAAACGCGATTGATCTTCTTCATCTGTTTGTCCGTTTTCTCCTTACATTAATCAACCACTGACAAGGCCACTCCCCTCCCCTCCAGGCACATCAAAACAGCAAAGTGGGTTAGCTCTGGGCTGCATCATGAACGTGGCCGCACATGAGACAAGGGCGGGGACCTCGCCTGCAGACCTGGAACAAGGGGCAAACAACCCTGTCGATCATTGTGCAGCCGCGGATCAGGCCAGGAACAACACCAGCGAGATAGGTGTGAATGGTAGCGGTAACGAGGCATCTGGGCGGCTAGACCCCAGCCACACTTTCACCCATCATCAGCTATTCTACATCTTTATTCTTGATGGCTTGGGCGGTATGCTGTTGGCTGGTGGTGTCAACTTTGCCCTAGCCTATGGTAAGACTCAGCACCGTATTCACTGGCTGACTTCAAATGGCTCACCGGCTGACCAGTAATTATACATAGTCATGTACACAACCCAGGACACTATCAAGAATCCAATGCGCCTCTTCCAACTCCCCAACACTCTGGCTGGTGATGCTGCTGTTACCATCATCGTACAATGCATCCTCACATGGTTCGTCGAAAAGGGCTTGGTCGCATATGACCTGTCCCGTCGCTCTGTCCAACCCATCGGCTTCATCTCAAAGCCCTCAGTTCCTTGGCAAAGAAACCTATTTTTCCTCACTCCGTTGACCCATGATGCGGCCGATGAGAAGACTAGGCCCGAAAATAAAGCCAAACCCCTCGCACCTCGCTTCTCAATCCTTGCATCGCTATTCCAACAGGCGCTCCGAGGCTTTTTGCTCGCTATCATGGGTTTCTTTCTCCTGTGGCCCGCGAGCGTGGGCATTTTGATCGCTTTCGGCGAACACAATGGCGGTGACTATGTTTTTGCAGACCGTTGGACGCCGCAAATCTTTAAGCTGATTCTGGGTGGATTGCTTGGATTATTGACGACGCCGGTGATGGCCATGTTCTGGCTCATCAAAGCTGGCTGGGAGGCAGAAACACATGGTGGCTTGGAACCATAAGATTCCATGTTGTGCCACCACAATTGATCAAACACGATGCAACCACACGAAGCTCAGCCAACGATCAGATCAGCGACGATCGATACGTCGCGACACTGTTTCTAGCCAGGTTTCGTTTCCCATTTAGAATATCACACAACATATCATCTTGACACGACGGTGTGAAACAAATTAGCATTGCAGAAACGGCCAAAACATCTGCTTCAAAACATATCGCCATCGCCTATAACTACCAATTGACGAGCATACTTCTTCCGCCCATTGCCCTTCTCTACACGACAACGCAGATGAAAAATCCTCACATTCTTACACACCAATTCACGGCCATTCATCTCTGACTGAACGCATCATGAAATACGAAAATACCCAGCTAAATTTCTCCAATATATTAGCTTCATAAACCTTCCGATTCCGTTATGGACCACACGTCCTTAAGCAAGAAGCACAGAGTCTACTCGGACACATCCGCACTGCTACGTGCGCGATTCACGGCCTTAGTTACCTCATAGAAGGATGCGATAGAACCCTTAGAAAATCCGGCCGGAGCGTGGCTTCCCACAAGTTATTAATACCCAATGAATAATACTTAATGAAAGAAATCGACCCTTCCCCGTGCTTGACGATAAATGGCGGAAGTTTATTGACGCAATTGGCCGATTCGGTGGAGGCTCATTAAGGCTGACGACGCTTCATATGACTGACTGAAACAAGCGTTTTGCATTTCGACAGACCACAAAGATACGATTAATTATCCAAATGTCGTCTCTGTCGAACGTATTCGCTCTAATCTAGATAGCGAATAGGCGCAATGAGTCCAACCAGAGGACAATACAGTAATAGTACTCCATTGAGCACATCCAGACTTTGGCACAACTTCATCGGCTCCACTGTATACAGCTTTGGTTGATTTGAGATTGCTGATAGAAAACCGAGCGCCGCTTCCCCTTGCGTTGAGTCGATCAATTCATCAATACATGAGACTCATTTGTCAAAATATTACCATTCAATAGACTCTTACTTTTATCTTTGTTTACAAGACTTCTAGTAGATATCGAACTTTTGAGTATGATTGAGATTTCGTAACACTTAATGCTTGCGCATCCAGTCACTTCTTTTGAAGATTGTGGGCACTTTTTACCCTGAAAGGCCACAAGAAAGCCAGCAAGGAGACAGAACTAAAAGCAAATGGAAATGAGAGCAGAGAGAAAAATAACGGAAATAAACTTGAGTACTAAGGCCTGTTTCAGTTTTTTTCTTGTTAGGATAACAATGAAATCCATTAATTATCTTCCTCCCGGGTAGCTATGCAACCATTGTGAGACAAGTGGAGATGGCCCGGCAACACCAAAACCATGGCATTTGATGTTGGGCGATCTTGAACAACTCAACATCACATGCATGACATCGCAGCAATCACCTGAAAATGGCGCTTGCGAGGGTAATAAGATACTCAGTCGTCTGCCTCACGACATCTCTCGTCGCAGGCCAAATCCGCGTCGCAAACACCGAATTCCGAGGGTTCCATAGCGATGGCGGAGTAACGCGTCAACTCCTCTCGGAATCCTCTCCGCACCAGGCTCATAACATCTCGGTGCCGGTTGATCACTTCCACAATGATTCTATCTACGAGCCTCACTCAGAAGCCACCTTCCCCTTGAGATACTGGTTCGATGCGAAGCATTATCGCGAGGGCGGCCCCGTCATCATCCTGGCATCTGGCGAGACTGGTGGAGAGGACCGAATCCCGTTTCTCGACCATGGCATCCTCACAATGCTTGCGGAGGCGACGAATGGAATCGGAGTTATTCTTGAACATCGATACTACGGTGACAGTTTCCCGGTTCCTGACCTGAGCGCCGAGAACATGCGTTTCCTGTCCACCGAGCAAGCCCTGGCTGACACTGCCTACTTTGCGGAACATGTTCAATTTCCTGGCCTTGAGCATACCAATCTCACTGCACCAAACACCCCATATTTTATCTATGGTGGCTCTTACGCTGGAGCTTTTGCGGCCTTTGCTCGAAAGGTCTACCCGGATCTTTTTTGGGGCGCCATCGCGTCGTCCGCCGTCACCGAGGCCATTGTCGATTATTGGGAGTACTATGAGGCTGCTCGGCTGTTTGCCCCTGGGGACTGTGCTGCTGTTACTCAGAAACTCACACACGTTGTTGACAATATTTTACTGGATGGTGACAACGAAAAGAAGCAGTTGCTGAAGGACGTCTTTGGTCTGGGAGAGCTCCGAGATGACGATTTTGCCAGCGTCCTCAGCCGGGGCATCTCCGGGCTGCAGTCTACAAACTGGGACCCTGAGGAAGATGACTCTGACTTTGCTTTTTACTGCAGCAGCATTTCTTCGGATGAGATTCTTTTCGCAAGTACTCGGCCCCTCGTTCCAACTGTCGAGGATCTTCTCCGTGTGGGAGGATATGCGAAGGAGGTCACGACGCTCACGCATCGCATGCTTAACTACATTGGATACATCAGGACGCACCTTCGGGATGATCTTCGCACTTCTTGCAAGGATAAGAGTGTTAAAGAATGTTATTCTTCTCGTGGAACACATGATCGCATTGATCTTCATCAGGGAATGCAAAGAAGTTGGGGGTACCAAACATGCACGCAGTAAGTTCACTCAATTGAGTTTCCCGTATCCTCGATGCTAACTAGTGAATGGATGGGGATATTTTCAAACCGGATCTGGTGTCCCTGAGGACCAACTTCCTCTCGTCTCCCGCTTGATAGACTTCGACTTCAGCACCATCCACTGCCGCGAGGCTTTCAACATCACTGAACCACCCAACATTGAGTCCATCAACAAACTAGGTGGTCTGAACTTCCGCTACCCGCGCGTTGCATTCGTCGATGGAGCTTCAGACCCGTGGCGAGCAGCGACGCCCCATCGCATTGGTCTTCCAGAGCGCGCATCTACCACCAGTGAGCCATTCATTCTCATCGACCATGGCGTTCATCATTGGGATGAAAATGGCCTGCGGCCGAGTTCCACCTCCATCGACTTGCCTCCTTCCTCAGTAGCCAAGGCCCAGAGTGAAATCCTTGAGTTTGTGAAGTCTTGGTTGAAGCAATGGGAAGAGCAGGCAGGAGAGCAGACAGAAGAGCAGCATGGTGGGGAGTTCCCTGGCGAGTTATAGAGTGACCTGCAACGATAGGAATCTCGGTATTGGCGTTCCATGAAGAAGGTATTTGGATGAGGGCGTGCAAATAGAAACACAAATTATAGTAGTTTGGCTCATGATGGCAGCTATTCTGTTGTAGTTGTCGCAGCCTTTGTTGAATAGGAGTGCTCTTGGAATGAAGAATCTCACCGAAGCTCCAGATCGCTTCCCACCTCGTTCGAGAAATGCTTAAGCGCGATGAAATCCAAATACGCAATGCCATGACTCCGACAAGTCCGCGTCGGAGATTAAACAAGTAAAACATGATTCCGAAATCTGAATAGATGCTTACGTTGGCTGCACCGACAATGGCGGCCCCACTCCTCCGAATAGATGCTGACGTTGCTTGCATAGCCAGCTTCTCATTGGTCCACAGATTTATGCTGTTGCCGACTGATTCACGGGCGCAACAACGAGAAAGCAGGTATATAAAGGGCGAGATCTCAACACCTTACATGTAAATCACCTTTCTCACGGTTGTTCATTTGCTTTCATTTCTTTCTTGGCAAGATGGTTAACTACTTGACCAGTTTCTTCCCTCCCAAGGCGGCCTTTACAGAGGCAAATCTACCTGATCAGAGTAACAAGGTAAACTATCATTTTGGCCGCCTCACTGATCTCATAATCTTAATAATCGATATTATAATTAGGTATTCATTGTTACTGGAAGCTCTAGTGGTCTCGGTAAGGCACTTTCCAAGATTCTCTACCAGAAAAATGCCAAGATCTATATTGCGGCACGGTCGGAGACCAAGGCGATGGCCGCCATCGAGGAGATAAAGAACTCTTCTCCCAACTCCAAAGGTCAACTCGTATTCTTGCATCTGGATCTGAGTGATCTACGTACTATCAAACGATCCGCCCAAGAATTCCTCGAGAAGGAAACTCGCTTGGATGTTCTCTGGAATAATGCAGGTGTGATGGTTCCAGAGCAAGGCTCCAAAACGGTTCAGGGCTACGAACTTCAACTGGGCGTCAACGTTCTTGGAGGGTTTCTGTTCACCCATTTCCTCCACCCGATGCTGGTTGCCACGGCCAAAAATGCGCCGAAGAACTCAGTTCGAGTAGTCTGGATATCGTCCGGGTTCGCGGCCGTGGCGCCAAAGCCTGCGATTGACTTTGGCAACATCAACTATGAAAAGGATGAAGGTCCCTGGACAAAATACATGAGAAGCAAGGCAGGAAATGTTTTACACGCAGCCGAATTTGGGAGGCGAACAGCGGCTGACGGCATCATCAGCATGGTAAGCTCGCTAACGTCAAGATAACAAACTCGAGTGTGCTGATTCGTATAAACCAGAGTGTTCATCCGGGAGTCTTCAAGACAGATTTACAACGCTCATTGCCCTGGTGGATGAAACTTCTCCTCGTACGTTAAACCTGGACCTAGTTCCGGCTAATTTGCGAACTGGTGTTGACTTATGCGTTAGCGACTCATTATGCATGAAGCAATAGAGGGCGCGTACGCTGAGCTGTTTGCAGGTCTCAGCCCAGAGATCACAGAGAAGGACAATAGAGTTTGGGGTATGTTATTCTCTTATATTTTGCATTGGTAGCTTATTCTGATTGATGTTTTAGTAGCTCCATTTGGTCGGCTTGAGCCCGTCCGAGAGGATTTCCTGGACGAGAAGTTTGGAGGGAAATTTTGGGAGTGGTCTGAGGAACAGACTAAGCCGTACTGGTCTTGATATGACGGAGTTTCTTACTCTCAAGCAGAAGATTGCAATGTTTCATCTTCACTGTTTGCTGATCTAATCTGGAGCAATTTATATCTCAATTACATTGTATTACTATGACTTATTTACAATTATTCGATCACGGTTATGCACCGTGTCAAGCTCCATTCTCATGAATGCCTTGCAGCCCCCTCCACCAAGCGCTCGTTCTCACAATACCGTCAGTATCCCTCCCAATTAATATCCTCCATTTCTCCAGAAACCAAGGTGCGGCTTCCCAGCTTCGCGAATCCCATGGCACACCCTGCCCACGCCCATGTGTTGAACCCCAACACCGAAGTCCGCCGCTAAACAAGTCAAGGCAGAGATCATATTCATCAACCAGTGGAGGATCCATAGAGCTGAGAATGATGATGTTTGAACGGAAGGATGGCCAGGGGATGAGGTCACTCCACGGATGGTGAGGCATACTTTGTTGAACAAGAGTTGGGACAAGGTCTTGTGTGATACCGTCTATGGAATCGTTGGAATTAGTCTGATTTTCTTCTAGGACTTCATCCTTTGTACCGGAGCCGTGATACAATCGTGATTGGGCCTCGTCAAGCATTAAATCTTCTGGCGTAATCTTGAGCTGAACCGCATTCGCAAGCATCGCCGAGATAAAAGACATGGAGCTCAGTGTAATGGTATTTGTGCATAACCTCGGGGTTGGTTGCCAAGAATCTCCAAGTGGCGACTTTTCATCTAGTTCATCAGGTGCTGTGAGTTGAGCCAGGACCTTGACACCAGAAGCCACCACTTGCGTCATGTCGACATCGCCGCATCTTGATTTGACAAGTTCCATCCAGCTGCGTGAAGGAAGTGACATGGCACTGCTGAAAATGTCCGGGTCCATAGAACATCCCATGACGATAAGACCATATTTAACAATGTCACGAACAGTGAAATTTTCCCTCGCTACAATCCTGTAGCACTTCACACTCTCTTGTCGCGATAGAGACCAGAAGGACTGGAAGATACGGGAAGCTGCACCGCTCATGGGCGCGTTATCAACATCCAGCTCATCGATAGCAGAGCTCTCTCTTACTAAAGGGAGCGATGGGGTCTCTCTCTCCATTATGGGTTGGTGATAGACGGGGAGGTCCTTGTTTGACCATGTAGCCACAATCATTTGCTCAAGATTTCGAACCTTTGCTTTTTGTCTTGCGCCTATATTTAAATGAGCAATGCAAGGAAATGCAGCTGTGGCGCGACTCACGATAGGCCCGCTGTGCTTCGGCGTTCTGGCGCTTCCGGCGATCCGGGGCGTCAGGTAATCGTCGCCGGGGCATTGTGGATTAGGGGTCCTTTCAAGAGATAAGGTATTGTAATGAAGTTTTTTGACCACTGCTCTGGGATCTTGCAGATGTGTTGGGACGGATCTGGCCAAAGGAGAAATCTAGTAACACCAGGTAGTGACTAATGAGCGGAGATTAAGGCATCGGACTTATGGATTCCCGTTGGATTGACAATGTGAGGAGTACGTTGGTCCTAGCGCAGTATTAACCTACTCTCTATAAGTAGGCAGACTACGGTATTACTCTTTGAAGGATTGGTCGGAGTATTATGGGTCTGTATTCGTTCTGCTTGTCTAGACCGCCTGCTCTAGGTTAGATTATGTAGAGTCGTAATAAAGACCAAGTTAAAATAGAATTTGTCGGCAGTATTGAAATGTTCTCATTGGAAGTTTTCCTCAGCTGAACAGCAAGTACGCATGCCAAGATTCCAACAAGTTGCACAATGGTCTTGGCTTGAAAACAACGTGACCTATGTCTGCGGGATATAATTAGCTGGGGGCTCCAGCCCCCTAAGCAACCAATTTCCTCCATTCCTATCAACTCGCTGAAACGTCCCGGAGAACCGATCTAATGGAGACGCCTCAACAAACCCAAGATTTTACTAGAAACAGCCGTTCTAGGCTCGACGATGAGATCTCACAACAGCCTACCTTCTACGAAACCCCGTCGAATGGCGATGGTAAGACAGCAGACATCCAGCAAATCCAGTCCCGAGGACCTGCCGCCCCGTACGGGTGGGGGAATGCGACAAACAGACTGGGCTGGAAGTTGAGGATCATCATTCTTGCATCGTTTATCGCACTTGCCGTTGCCATGGCTTTTTTATCGTGGCTCTGGGTTACAGACCACGAAAACAATGGATGGCGAAGAGTGATGCTCAGTCGTTATTCAACGCAGGCAATTACCATATCCGGTATCGTCATTAGGATAGCAATTGGAGCGTTAGCTACTATTGCCGTGTCGATGATCGCTTCCATTGGGCTTGAGGGCCAAGGCATCCCACGTGATGCTGTCGCTGAGGTTTCCATTGCTCGGTTTTCTAACAATGGTCCTCTATCTCTCTTTACTCACCTTCTCTCTGGCGAAGTATACTCGGCCGTTCCTCGATTTCTCGGCATCATTCTTTTACTGTTGGGTTTGGCTTCACAGTTTACTACCACTTTACTAGTAAGCGACCTTGAAGAGGCGCGTATAAGTTCCTTCAACGAAACCATCGCGAATAGCTACACCTTCCGAAACGGCCCGCAGGATTCGCACAACAGTACCCAGCCGCTGCCTCTTGTTGGGTTTGCCTTCAACTATTTCCTGAACAAGCCTTCATCTTCAGAAATATTTGCCGAGTATTCCTTGCCTGGGGAATCGGGTGATGACTTTGATAATACTGGCCCGACGATCAGAGCCTTCCTTCCAAGATCTCTCCAGACGGAGAGGGAAAATTTACGAACATTTAATGGAATGGCACATATCCTGGACACCCGTGTTGTCTGTATTCGACCAGACATCACCCTACGGTTCTGCTACCAAGAGAATGCGTCTTATAACTACTTTATATGTGGCAATATTAGCGCGGATCTGTCAAATTTGCCCCCTGACGTTAGGGTTATGAAGCGTGAACCGCAAATGAATCAGTCACATATATCTTCAGGGTTTATATGTTCTATTATCGATAGTGCAGTGTCTGACAGCATAGACACTTGGTCCCTCTACCAAACTAAGTATGGTCTTGCGTCAATGCTCGATAACGCCACATCAACTGAAGACATCACTACATTAGGTAGGGGCTGGATCTTCTGGGACGTGGGCTCAATTGCGATGCAAAAATTCCAGCGAAATATTTCGAACTCTCTTTGGGAGGCGAACACTACATGGACAACTTTGAATTCAAGCCAATCCGGACCGTGGCTGAATCGCTGGAGCCGCGTCAAGTCTGAAGACGGAGATACCGAGGTCGAGTATCATTTGCAGATATCTTAGTATTTTGATGCCTTTGCATCGTTTGGGTATGTTCGTCCGCATTGACATTTGTTACTTACGTTATCGGATCAGATCCTGTGCTGACATTCAGTCTCTTGTTGCTGAGCTAATAGAATTGATAACCTCAACATCACGGCATCGAGTCACCATAACTGGACGGAGCCCGCATATCGATGGGATCCGCAAGCTAATACTTACGATACGTCCTCAGTTCGAAATCAGCTTGGGGCGTTGAGGAACGATAACACAAACCTGTCTACCCAAACTAGCAGAGAGATTCTCAATATATCTCCAGAAGATATGGAGGCATCCTTTGCAGAGGTGCGCGGGAAACCAAAATCGACTCCGTATGTGGACGGATTGGAGGAATCTGGATCATCAGGCTGGCTATTCGACTTTTTGAGTCTTAGTTCCGACAAGAATGTGGCAATTTGTACGGTATGCTCTCCGGACATCATTTATTTCCAGATTGTGGATGGGCTCCTAAAAAACCTCTTCGTGGACGTTCTAAACTCTACAAATTCACCAGCCCTCACATTGCAGGCCTTTTATACCGTGTTGGCACGCAACATCTACTACGACTCTATCTTCGCCTTCCCTCCGACCGACAACGCCACAGTCTCTCGATTTGAGCTCGCCCAGATCCCTCAGAATATACAAGGGTTTATAGTAGTGATTGTTATCATTGGTATAAACACAATCCTGTTCCTTGGCATTCTCACCATATTTTATTATAAAACTTAATTCAGTTTGATTGCAAACGCTTGGCAAACTATTGCTCAAGTTTCGCAAAACCCTGAGACACACCAATATCTTGAAGATGCCAAGTTCGAACGAGATGATTGCATTAAGGACAAGATCAGAGGTCGAACCCCCTCCAAAGGCTTTAGCGGAGTGTCCCTGCTCATTGGTGATGCCTTTCGTCAAAAGTTGCCGGATAACGTAAGGAAATATGTGGTTCATAATTTCGTCACGCAGACTACGAGTGCTCAACACCAGACTGACGTGCAAGGGGAAGGTAGGTAATGGGTGAAGATTTATGGAGGAAATATTGGGGAATTAGACACCTTATTGTACTGGGGAGGTTTGGCTTTTCTAGTCCACGTTCACGTAGCTGTTCAGATGCTGACGGTCTCGTGAGAGGGATCGCAAATGCATAAAAACTTGGATGTCGCAATACATTGGGCAACTTTAGACAACATACATCATTAAATTTACTCTTTCGCCCATTTTTTGGTCTTTCTTTTGCGTGAAGGATTAGATAAAATGATCTCTTCTACATATGTCAATTTTTTATTGATATCTTTTATGTTTGAAGATTTATTTCTAGCCCTCACTTACGACTTTGGACGCACACGTTTTTGGCGTTTACACGCAGAGGGGCGCCGCTAGTTTCAACCTATCGGTATTGGTAACATGATTACCGAAAAGGTCATACCGTAGTATGGGCTGGCTAATCATCCGCCTTATTTTTTAATGCAGAGGTTTAAAAAAAACATTGAAGCTAATTATTGACATATTACTCAGACCTAGCAATCCTCTTCGTCCAAGATGCCTCTTCTTGCTCTTCTTGCTACGCCCAATAGAGAATCCTCTGTGGCGGGTAAGGCAGCGATATTCTCTATTAGGTCTTTTGCCCTGGCTCTTTTAATAGTAAGGTAGAATTGTAATTGACCTCCCGTGCAGTTTATTTTCTGATAAAATGACCCTTTCGTCTGATGGCACCGTCCGTGCCGCAGAAAAACCTGCATTGTGCTACACGAGGCGGAGATATAACCACAAACAACTGCGGGTAACGCCACTCATATATCGCTGCTGGTTCATCTCTCGAGCTTCCGCTACCAATAATGCCCACCCTTGAAGTGATATTGTGTCTGTAGTAATAATGCGCCGTAACTCATCAAGTAGCGCATAAGAACTGGAAGGTGTGAGCGCTCGGAGGGCTCTTAAACGAGGGCATTCACAGCCAGCCAAGGGAATTATGCACTAAATACTCGTTTGCTGCAAGTATTCTACTTTTTACTGATTATACCGCATATATATTGTAGATGCAGCATTGTACATCATTACAATTTCCTCGCCGTCGAGTGGCCGCATAAATTAGTCGAGCAGCGCGTATGACTATCTGGATACGCGAAGCGATTCTGTCGTGCAACCAGAGGTCTTGCCGAAGAGTCTATCGGCAAATTTTTTAATCTACGAGTGTTCAATGGCCTCGCTAGAATATAGCTGATCATACCTCCATGTTTTAAGGCATGATTTGGCAAACGGATGTGGTGATTGCGGTCTGGGAATCGCTCTTTTCAAATCGGGCCTTCTGGGCCCTTTGGTCCCTTTGTTCTCTAGAGACATCAACACATTCCTTTGAATCCCTGTTCCTAGTTGCTTCTTGCCGAGCATAACGGTAATGGAACATTTTAAGTTTCAGGACAGCCAGCGATCGAGAGCTTCTACGACTTCAATTCTCCCACACAATTTAACGATACCGGTCTACATTTCGCCGACAGCATCGCCTCGGGACAGTAGTCATTTTGCTCGCTAATAGAGACTTTTATTTAAAATGGGGTTTAATTACTGTTAGGTATTTTTCTACTACATAGCCTCGTACTCTAAAAAATGATTACTGCAGCAGACGGTGTCGCCCTACGCCACTCAGGGTGAATTGTTGAGCTTCTAAGTTAGTGCGTCGCTCCCTTGTCGATCCCGATTTCATCTTAGGTTCTAGATGTTTGCTGCCCCTAGGGGTGCCGAAGTGTCTCGGAAACACGGCTCGATATGACGCGTAATCTTTTCGTATATACTAGTAACCTGAGCTCAATTTGAAACACTTACGTCGCGTTTGTGAGATAATTACGAACCTGCCTATCAGCCACCAGCGATATGCACACGGGGGCGGTGCAAGATGGGTCGACTGTACACAGACATTAACACGAAAATTAGGGGCAAGAAATTCCCTGCGAATAAGACTACGCGTTACCTTAGAGATGGCGCGGTATCTGCCGAGGGATCTAAAGTTGCGTTTGTGCCGAAATGCAAATTCTAACCTCAGATCTCTCTTAGTCCTTATCTACTACGGCTCCCCAGCAACTTATTATAATCTGTCGTATGACACTACATGTCTGTTGATCAGATACTCAAATCCTAACTTAACACATTTACTTGGAACATTGGTCTAATTGTCCTAAGAAGCGTACTGACAGAACGCTTGCTCTATGTTCATGCAGATGGCGGCGCCTTTGCAAGTTCGAGATGACAATGCCTCTCACTTACCACACCACGCGTCTCCATCTTCGCTAGACATATCGGTCAATCTAGTAACAACTCAGGGTATCTCCAGTTCTGGGGAGGGACGCCACGGAATTTTTGCATCAACGCAACCGGCACACCATGACACCGACATCGAGATTGGGGTTCTCTCTCAGTCAGCCAGAGTGGAAGACTCACCCTATCATATTTTCTCCAAGCGTCAGAAATGGGATCTTGTCTTCCTCGTTTCTTTGGCTGGGGCATTTTCTCCTCTGTCTTCAAACATTTACTTCCCCGCTATCAACTCAATCTCGTTGGAGTTAGGTGTAAACACTTCTCTTGTTGCCCTAACAATCACCATATATATGATCGTCCAAGGCATCACTCCTTCGCTATTTGGTACCGTGTCGGATACACACGGGCGCCGTCTCACATTTTCGATACTTCTCGCCATATATACTGGAGCAAACCTGGCTCTGGCTTTCACATCGAACTTTCCAATGCTACTCGCTCTGCGAGGACTCCAAGCGGTAGGCTCTGCTGCAACTATTAGCATTAGCGCAGGTGTCATCTCTGATATGGCCGCGCCGAGCGAACGGGGGAGCTTCATGGGAACGAACGCCGGAATTAGGTATGTTGAATAAGCGGTGACATTAGATATATTTACTCACTGGGCTGTAGAATGATAGGTCAGGCTATTGGGCCCGTCATTGGTGGTGCTCTCAATAGCGCGTGGGGTTTTAGAAGCATATTTTGGTTGTTGTTCACCTTGAGCGTCTTGGTTCTCGTCATGCTGTTGATCTTTTTGCCTGAGACACAACGCAGAATAGCGGGAAACGGGAGTATCCCCCTCTCGGGTTTCCACAAACCTTGGATTTATTTCCTCCGGCCTCCGAAAGAATGGGCTTGTACAACAAGGCAGGCGCAAAATATGCCGCCGTTATCGTTCATGAAGGTGCTCACCCCTTTAAAGAACGTGCTTGAAAAAGATATTTTCGTCCTTCTATCTTGGGGGACTTTGGTATACACATTATGGAGCATGGTGACCTCTTCGACCACAACAGTGTTATTAAAGACATTCCCGACCCTAACCCAGTGGCAAATTGGTCTCTGCTTCCTCCCAAACGGAATTGGGTGTGTCTTAGGTTCTATCTGCACAGGAAGGCTCCTGGATAGAACTTTCAAGCGCGTTGAGGCACAATACAAGGAGGAGCATGGCTTGGACACTATCAACGTCAAGCACAACAAAGACTTTCCGTTTGAGCGTGCTCGTCTCCCACTGATGCCTTATTTCAGTGTGGCTTTCATAGTATCTATTGCGCTCTACGGCCCCAGCTACGAGTTAAACGACCTACGCCGGTATTTTGCCGCTAATTTGGTGGCTTCACTTGGGCTGCAGTTCATGATCGCATTCACGGCCACAGCCATTTTCAATATCAACTCTACCATGTTAGTGGACTGTTTCCCCGAGGGCTCAGCAAGTGCTACTGCCACGAACAACTTGTGTCGCTGCCTCCTTGGTGCTGCCGGTGTCAGTGTGATTCAGCCTTTAATTGAAGCGGTGAGAGTGAGAAACGCGTTCCTGATTCTCACAGGGGTTGTTATATTTTTCTCGCCTCTGGTTTGGGTCCATAGGAAATGGGGCGAGACATGGAGACTGGAGAGAGAGCGGAAGAGGGAAGCAGAGGTACCCGTCGCTATAGCCAGGCTGTAATGCTAACTGGCGAAGCTAAAGTAATAAAAATAGACAGAGTTTGTTATTATTCATTACACCGCTAGTTACTCGAACCACCTGTGTAAATCCTAATTTCGAGATTGTCTTTAACGATGCCCTCACGCATCGTCCATCCAAACGGTAGTGCGGAATATGGGCACCACCCATCTTCTTTTTCATTCCGTTCAATAAACAGTGGTTGGAGGAGGTGGCTGCCTCATGTCGATGAGCTCCTCCTTGATAAATTTCCGACAAGGCTGATGGGCAGCCCGTCCGGCAATCAATTGGAAACCTACCAATCATTGAACGATTCACTGCCCATAAGCGCGTCATCGACTCAATCCTACGTAAGCACTTGCTAGCATTACCGTTGATTTCGACTGCCGATACCCGATGCATGGCAAACGCCCACCAATAGATCGATTTCTCCAGGTTTGACGCAGCTTGATTCAGCCCTTCCTGACATGCGCTGTAACACATCCGACAATCCATTCGAATGAAAACTGGCTGAGGTGAGAAGAAAGAAATGATTTTCTCGCTTAAGACGGCATCTGCCGCCGTCAATTGGTAACATCATTGGATCTTCAGTGGCGTGCATATTCCGACGTATGTAAGCCGGAGATGCCAGCAACGCCACACCGCTATACTAATTCGGGTAGGCCATTCGAAAGGGACAAGCCGGTAGTTGACTTGAACAGCCGGAAGACGGGCCTTGAAAAATCCGGTATAGTATCAATAGAGTAATTCGTTCGAGCATAGACGAGGATGAAGTCATTATCGGAGTTGGAGGGAATCGGTTCGCCGAGAATGGGAAGAGTATATGAATAAACGATGCATCCTGTTTGCGAAGGAGAAATCTGGACTCTCATCCTTTAGACGTTCGCTCAATCCCGACTCTAGACTTTGACTTCAACCTCGTTCAAAACAATATGCTTTTCTCGAAGCAGCTCATAGCGGCGAGTGTTGCATGCTTTGCTGTATGACCCCCGTTCGCCCATGCCGTTGATATAATCACATGAAGCGCTAATCTTTTAACATACAGATCGTCAGTGCGAATGATAACCATGCATACCCGCCAAACGTCACAATCAGCAACTCGACAACTTCTATGCACCAGCTGAGCAGTGACTCCGAATTCGCATTCATTCTTAGCGAATATCTTTCTCTCGCCAATGAAGGCGGTTCAGCTACTGGCGAGATCCTCAGGGCTGCTGCCAAGATTGAACCGGGAAACTTGGAGAGCTGGTACAAGGAGTTCAAATATCTTGCTGACCAGATTCGTGCCCAAGCCGAACAAGCAGAGAAGAAGCATGCTCTAGTGTCTGCCCGACGGGCGTATTTTCGTGCCTCATCATACTATCGGGCTGCTGACTTCTTCCTCCACGGCAACTTGTCTGACCCACGGATTTACACGCTTTGGGATAAACAGAATCATACTTTCACAAAGGCTGTGAATTTGCTTCCTCGTCCTCCGACAATTATTCAGCTAAAGGCCAACGGATTTACGGTGCCTGCCTACTTCTATCCGGCTGATCCTCAGCTTCCTCCTGGGCACAAGTCTTCCAAAAAGACTCTTCTGCCTACTGTTATTGTCGGCACTGGATATGATGGCTCGCAAGAAGCACTGTACCACTCCAACTGCGTAGAAATCGTTGAGCGTGGCTGGAACTGCATCACATACGAAGGCCCGGGACAACCTACTGTGCGACGCGACCAGAACATTGGCTTCATTCCGGAGTGGTGGGAGGCCGTTACTCCTGTGGTCGATTACGTTCGCAAGCGAACGGATGTTGATCCGGATCGAGTCGCATTGATCGGAGTCTCATTTGGCGGGCTTCTTGCGCCGCTGGCAGCCACTCGCGAGCACCGTCTCGCTGCTGTGGTTGCCATTGATGGAATGCTCGACCTTCAGAGCGCCTTCACTGAGCAATTACCTACCCAGATGGATGAGTTGTTTTTCTCCGGAAATCAGATCGGCTTTAACGAATACGTCGCCAAGGCTCTTGCCACGCCCAATCTTCCCACTTCATTCCGCTGGGTTATTAATCAGGGAATGTGGGCTTGGAACACCACCGACCCTTACACCTGGTTTTCGCGGGTCGGTGAGTTCAAGCTCAACGCGACAAATCTTGCTGAGATTAAGTGCCCCGTCTTTGTCGCTTCTGCACAGGGTGATAGCATGGCACCCGAGCAGCCCGAAGAGATGGCGAGAATTCTGGGGAGTCAGTCAACCTACTTTTTGTTCAAGACCGAATTGGGTGCTGGAGAACATTGTTCTCTCGGTGCTGAGCAGCAGCTGGCTTTGGAGACACTGGGATGGCTTAGTGAAATCTTTGCAAACGTTACAAGCCCGTACTAGGTTGGTCAAGAATGCTGACATCGGACTTATTATGCACAGTATCGCTTGTTGACAATGAAGCTCGGGAGCCAACAGGTACCATAGATATTTTATACATTTGATTAAGTCACAAAGGTCTAACAACTGTATGTAATATATCATAAAAAGGGTTATTTCCCTTATTTACCAGTTCGAAGAGCTTCCACCATAGTCATTGCTACTGCTGCCGCCGCCACTGTCATAGTTGCTCGAGCTTCCACCTCCGGAACCGCCTCCAGAATAGCCGCCGGAGCTATGTGATGTATATCCTCCATAACTGTGCGAAGTGCTGCTATGGGTAGTATGGCTGTATGAAGGCGTTGAGATGACAACTGGAGGAACGGACAATGTCTCGGTCTTGGGTGTGGTATCAACAGTCGATTCAACTTTTTTGTCATGATCAGCCTTGGTATTATCGCCGTCATTTTTGCAGTCACCCGTGTAATCTACAGGATCCATCATTGTGTTGTACACGGCAATGTTGGTGGGATTGTTTGGGTTTGCAAGATTGTTGCTTGCAGCCGCCTGTCTCCGCCTGACTTCTCCGTCATCGGAAACACCCGCGCCTCTGGCGGCTGGTTTCTTCTTTGCCGGCTGGGTAGTGGTTGTCTTCGACGGGTCTGTGTATGTTGTGCTTGATTGGGTCTGAGTGAGTTGGGTTGTTTGCTTTGGTTCCTGTTGAACAGGGACGGAAACACTGGTGGCTTGCTCCGTCGGTGCATGTAAGACGACTCTGGGGAGCTTCTCTGTTTTTTCGCTGGTGTGTGGTTTTTTCGACCAGGGCATTCGGATATTAAGGCACATTTTGACGAACTTCAGACTTTGCGAGGCCAAATAAAAGTACAAGTATCAATGGAGTTGGTTAATGAAGTGAAGTACGGTTGTTTAACGAGTCTATCGGCTTGTAATAGATGGCTATATATCTTGACCATGTCTATGGCAGCCTACGATGGGTGGATAGCCACCATTCAGCCGAGGCTGACTTGTTTGTGGAGCATTGGGGTGCATGTCCTCAATATTTGGTACCGTTGCCCAACCCGCTGACCAGCAAGCCATCAACTCAATATCCAGGCTGGCAAGAAGCCTGGCCAAGGAGTGTTCGGTGCCAAAACGAGCAAAGCGTGGGCAAACAATGGCACGTTAATCATGTTGGCCCACTCCCGTTGGCCTCCCCAATCTCGCCCGATCGAAACGTGCGGTAATGCCGATCGTCGAGACGCCAGCACGGTCAAAGTCTCAGCTCAGTGTGTTCATGACGGAACCTGACAACATTCCGATTGCTTGGCGCTCCACTGCCCCCCCATCTGCGATTAAATCGCTCACAGAAGCCGTAGCGTGACTATTCTGCCTCCTGAGGGAGAATTGGTGCATAATTAGCGGTCATCCAGGCAGCCCATCTTGAATTCCACTGGGATTAGGGCTTCTAGAAGGTGGTGTGTAGTAGCTGTAGTCCGATGCTTTTGCAACGCGTATGGTATCGCCTACGCGTTGTCCATTCAGCCACTTGCTGGTCAGGAATTAGGTACAAGCCGCCGATCTTACTCAAATGGCCTAACTCTAAGCCTCAATGATGAATCAGTGCAGGCTAAGCCTGCAAGCTTATTAAATGGCACCCAAATAGACGGGGCCTTTTGGAGAAGAAATTGGCAAATAGCAATATTTCGAATTAATCAACACGCTCAATGCTAGTAAATCCATCATTTCAAATCGTACAATCGTTCCAAGCTCCTCACTTAATCGCCGCCGCCGCCGCCGCCTCCACCACCACCATCTCCTCCACCTCCTCCACCTCCTCCATCTCCTCCTCCTCCCCCGCCATAGTCTCCGTAATGACCTCCACCGCCGTGGTCTCCGTAATGACCTCCCCATCCTCCGCTGTGTCCATGGCCATGCCCGTGCCCGGCTTCGTAGTGCGTCGAGCCATCCTCAACATAGCCTCCTCCGTATGTTCCTCCATAACCGTACGAAGACCCAGTGGTCCGTTGATTGTTGGTGTAGGTATAATTGGCAGCAAGGCAATTACTTTTATCCCATCTGGTCTGAGGTACGCTGTTCTTAGCAGCGGGTATCTGCTGTTGGGTGGGAATGAGTGGCCGGGAAACCGGATTCGGCTTCCTTATCGGCTCTGGCGTTTTCTTCTTTCTTCGGAAGAAGTTTGTAAGACACATGGTTGCGTAGGAGTGGGTGTTTTGGAGTTGAGGTGTTGATATTAAAGTGAGGTTTCTTAGCGATCAATTTAATGCAATAGCAGGCAAGGATAAGTAAGCTTCAATATTTACTTGCATGAACAGGTCGGCGTCACTAGTTATTTATCATTGCTCTGTTGTCTGTTCGGCGAACCTTTCGCCCTTGTTTCGCTCAGTGGCAACACGTCGTGTTAGGCAGCTTCCGGCTGAGCGTTTAGTTCACACGAACATGTTCACACGTCATTCAGCTTGAAAGAAATTATCCGGTTGTTGGTCATTTGTTGTTTTTAGTTTAACTTGGGTTGGAATTCCAGAAGTATTCTAGCAGAGGAGGAAAAATCCGAGCGCTTATCGGTTTGGCTTCCAGGGAATGTTTGCACAGCCCCAGGCAACGCACCACCGCTTTAAACTCTGCCACCGAAGATGCCTCGTGAAGCGCTGCTCGTGACCATTCAGCCTCGGAAACTCGGGGATAAGCGAGGGGGCAGTGTGAGTTTCCGCCTGATAACATGGCCCTTTGTTATTGTGCTGTAATGGTCCAAGACATAACATACGGCCTTCCACGTACATAAATAAGAAAACAATGACGTAGCCTTTGGCTAAATACCCCAGATTGTAAAGTGATGAGCGGATAAGCACGGGCTTGCAAGCTCCCGATTGATGATTACCCCAACAACAATGTTCGCTTCGGTAGCTTGATCCGGATGGCACACCTCCATTAATTTAATTACAGGCTGTGCTCATGTCCTAAGCTAATGTTCCATTGCTGTGAGCCTAGTACGACAGCTCCTCACGGGCCGAATCGGATAGCAACTGGTAGGTGATGCGCCAGATTGCATACCATCATTCAGCATTTTACAGTATGCATTTCTTTGGCCGCCGGTTCAATTTACTTGGGTTATCAATAACTAGATCGCTTTTTTAGATAGCTCATCGTGTTTATTAATTAAGCACAACCAGCATGCTAATCACGACGAAGTCATAATGAATGTATTCAAGCAAGGAGATGAAGGGAAGATGATGTGTTTTTCAAATACTTGCTCAGATGTTCCAACTGCCTTCTGACCAAAAGATAGCCCAGAGGTTTTGTAGCTTACAGCATGAAAGCGTGTAACGGAAGATTTCTTTATTTAACCCGCAAGATGTTATTTATCACTACCAGAGCTTGTTTGTGTCAAATGGAGCTTATAAGCTATTATCAATGAGTGCACTAGTGGAGTGTTCATTCCCTTGGAGTGTTCATTCCCTTTTGCCTCAGTTGGTAATGCGACAGTTTGCAACTCATTATCGCTTACACCATGAGAGGCTTTGTCTTACTCAGCCTCTAGCTTAAGGGGATGGACGTGCATCGGTCATTTGATGGTCTCACATTCATCATTAGGATGACAGAAGCCTTTATTTGTTGTAGCAACATTAATTGTAAACGGTTGACGCTCCTCTGCCCGTAGGGTGCAATATGACGGAGGAACTAGGATCGGGTTGAGGCAAGGCATACACCTACGGCCAGCTAGTTTAGATAGTGATCTCAAGACAAATAATGGATCATATGGTAGATTATAGATGGCATCAGCATGGCCGAATTGGTTCTGTTTCTGGGGGTAAAAGCAGCGAGATATCTTTACCTACTGTGAAAATTCTGCTGCATGAGGGATCGGGGCTTATTTATCCACCCTCAAAGCAAAGGGGATAGTCTCGCTTAGCACAAGCCCCAGAGTTCAGTTGTGGCAAACGCTTCCTTAGAGTAAGTTCGGCAGGAAAAAGATCTTGCGGTAATTATTGTCACGAAGATTGGCCGGATCTGGCCCGGGCCGGTCCCTAGCTCGACGGTCTGTCATTAAGAATAGGTTCTCCATCGTCTCCAGTCAATCGGCTCGTATATGATTCAGATATCCTTCATATGATTGGCTCCTATTGACTCCATACACCTTGAGTCGGTGGTAACTTGTTAACCGACAACTAAGAATGCGCTGTTCAATACATTCTCAAACTTTTGGTAAGTGCAGTCCACGACGCTGAACCGGAGACTGGGACAATGTTTTCTATGGACTTACTAATAGAAATTCTTTATGTGGCTAGATTCATCAGCATGTTGTAGGTCAGACGCATGGATCCCAAGGGCTGTGGAAGCTTCTAGGGTTATGCCTACACTCAATCGAGCTCGGCGTGTTGCAGCGGCATTCTGCACCCGGGATATTGGTTGTGGAACACTGGCAGTGGGTCAGAACCCTCACATGGCCTGTTGCTTGCAGTTTTCATGCAAATTTGACAGGATTACACCTGTTTTTATCGAGATCTTTCCGAAGACGATCAGAGATAGTGGCGTAATACGAGATTCGATATTGGATAAATCACGACATCTTCGTTTCCTCAGCTCAAGGCTAGTAGTGTCTGAGCCATTCGGCAACCGGAATCAGTTGGTGGCGTTCAGAAATCTCACTCAAAAGACGTGTTACATACAGGTGGTGACAACCGTGCGACAACGCTAGCACCGAGATACCATGCAGGGTGGCGTATGCAGAATCTAGCTACTCTAACAATGCTGCAGCCAACGAACAAGATTTACATGTGAATGCCTGTCACACAAAGGAGTACAAAAGGACTAAAGCGTCTTCGAATTCCTTGCTGCTTTTGAAACTCGGCTTTGTTGCTGACCCCTGAAAAAAAAAAAAACTTGGCAAACTTCAACGCAGCTTCAAGCGCTCTATCCACCATGGGCGGCAATGGTGAATTACCTGCATATCCTGATTATTTCCTCTCTCCGGATGCAGTTCTGAAGGACAATGCTACGTGGAGGTTTGGGAGAAAGCCAGATTACACAAAAACCCGCAAAGCATGGCGAGACAGTAAGTAGCTCATAAATACTTGGAACAACTTGTTTGCAACTATCACTAAACAAGCCTTTAGCTAAGGCTATGAGCCACACAGCCGGCAGCCTTCAAGAGCTGGTAGAGAACGTAGTCAAGAATTGGGAAATTGAAGCGTCATACAAGCCCAACCCAGGGGAGTGGCGCACTATTAATCCTAAGAAGTACCAGTTCCGTCTCAATGGTGGACCTCCTCAACCCGCAGAGGCCATGGCCAAAATTGGTACTTACAACGCCTTGATTGAGCCCAACAAGTACTATAGCCCTGAGCATATGGACTTTTCCACCAGCCACAAGACATTTAAGCGAATGATGCCCATCTTTGCGTGGGAAGTATTGGATGTGTACAGTGGGCCTCCCAAAATCGCCTTCAAATGGCGCCACTGGGGCACTTTTCAAGGTGACTACACTGCAAAGAATGAGTAGGTCTCAGCTTCGAACTTAGGGCTACATAGCTATTCTGACATATTCGTAGTCGCGGCGAGAAAGTTACTCTCAAATCTAACGGCAAAGTCATTGATATCAAGGGCATGACAGTTGCTGAGCTGGATGAGAACTTAAAAATTATCGATCTTGATATTTATTTTGATCCCATGGATATGTTTAGACAGATGGACGATGCGGCCGGCGAAGGGGGTCTGGCAGGTGAGGCTGCTGCTGCTGCTGCTGCCGCCACGCGGGGAGCATGCCCATTCATGAACCAGTCTTCCTGAACCAGGCACTCAACTTTGGTTGGGTTGATGATATTGGTGTTGTATAATAAGTTTCAATGAGAGCAGACTGTACCGATTCAGATTTGAGTCCATAATCGTGGGGACATAGCATCTTTGGGTTGTTTGCATTAATGTTTCTCAGGTGTGATGAAATTTAGTCGTCTATGGTCTTGTGGGCACCCAAATCGATGAGATGCGCTGAAGGAGAGTGTCCCCTGTCTTGAACAGAGGAACAGAATGGCTGCCACCAGCAAGATTTGATCTGCATCTTTCTGTCAATGAATAATCGATCATAGACCGATTCTTTTAGCTTCCGCCAAAGTTCCTCCACCTGGGCCCAATCCGATAACTACATGTTCATATTCGGTCTCGTTATGAATAGTTTCAGCGGTGTTAGGTCCTGTTATGATGGTACGAAGCATGGCTTCTTGGTGTGCTCTGGGTCATTCAAGTCAAGAGGGCGGTGAATCATTCTTTTTCATGGTAGGATGAATCCTTCTATATCTTCCACTCCATTTTAAATACAGGTCTCAAGATGCTAATGTATTTGCTCTTATTTTTACTGCGAGCTTTCAACCGCGATCTTAACGTCATCTCTTACTAATTAGACTATGAGTCTCTTATCTGTGCTTGAGAAATGATCAACATATCGGTGTATGTACCGAGATTCTCCCGACTCGGTTCTTCGGCATCATTAGGTCGAAATCGACCAGGCTCCTTGAATAATATGCTTAATTTTCGTTAA
This sequence comes from Mariannaea elegans, assembly GCA_930272665.1. NCBI lineage: Eukaryota > Fungi > Ascomycota > Sordariomycetes > Hypocreales > Nectriaceae > Mariannaea > Mariannaea elegans. Next base: position 67,891 of record CAKNEU010000085.1, read on the forward strand.
ATAATGTTTAATAGACCCATGCTCTACTCCCCCAGTTTAAAGCTTACCCCAAGCGGTGCTCTGATGGGCTCACCTTCGGGGATTGAGGCGGTAGTCGAGTGATCGAAAATATTCATTAAAATCATTCGAAGAATAACATATCTCCGTCATGGAGAAACTCACTCCGCTAGATACATGCCGAAATGCTGCAATGTCCCTGTAATTACTTGGCATTCTCCAGCCACTAAGTGATAAATGATACGATCCACATGTCAGCCAAGCCATAGGGGCCTTGAAATTGCGTGACAAATTCAAGGACGGAGAGAAGCAGGAAAGACAAGTCGTACGCCAATGTTAACTGGAAAATTAATGCGATGCGTCGATTTTAGGGTCTAATTTTCCATTCAGCCGAATAACCGTTGTTCGCACTCCCTCCTGAGCTAGAGACCCATGCTACAGGTCCGTTCGAGAATCATGGTCGATACGGGGCAAATACCGACTTTCAAAAGAGCTCAACTTCAAAGTATCCGTTTTTAATGGCATAGGGAGTGTCTGTCTGTCCTTACAAAATCTCGAATTCTATACCTAATTATGGACCTGCCCAGCTCCAGCGTGCGAAGCGTATGTGAGATCCGGGCAGGACTGGACGTCGTATGGCTCATTTCCACGGCCTCAAGCAATCCAGAATCAGAGTGAAGGTTAGAACTGTGCAGTAATTCATTTTTATTTAGATGGTATTTTCTGCGCGCCAATCTATACAGTCCCTTAATGGAAGTACTAGGCCGCTTGAAGCGGGGAGTGGAAGGCTCACAGTGAAATACCAGCACGTCTGCTCATGGTGAATGAGATAATTCTTCTGCGCAGATTTAGAAGGTATTAGTGCCTGAATTATTCCAGAAATCATCACTCATTATGGATGGTACAAGTCTGGACATCTCAGAACTCGCCCTATCTTCTCTAGATTATTCTTTCCGTTTACTACTAAATTAACACCTCAAACGCCAAGACACAGGGCAGTGCAGGTGATTGCAGGTTGCTGGTCAAAGCGTGTTCTGATTTGCAATCCGAACTCTTCAACCTAGCGCCACCAATCGTTCACGCACATCAGATCTTACAGAACGATGGTGGCTTGCAGATGGCGCCTCGCTGATGTCAGTGGCCTCAGCATCGTGATTGATGCCCTGATCAAAAGGACATCCGTAGCTCTTCATGCAACCACTTCTGCCAGCGTTGCCAAACTTGAAGAGGTTAGTCGTCAAAGCTAGTGTAGCTAAATCCTTCGTTGCCAGCACTAGCTTGAGAGTGAGCAGATGAGGGGAAATCAAGCATGCCCGGCGGCTTAGCCAAAGAGAGTCAGGGTACCGTTCCCGAGGCATTATTATACGTGGAAGATAACAAAGGTCTCCCAACTTCATCGTATTTCGTATTAGATTACTACAGTTCTCGCCGAGAAGGATCCCAAGCGTTCTTTTCGGAGGATCATCCCCCTTGAACAAATGGCACAAAAATAAGCTCTCCCAACTCCGCATTCCTATCCTTAAATGGTAGCCCATCACACCGGGGTACTGTAGATTTGCTACGATCAACGGACATATTCCCCTCTTGGTATATCTGCATAAGAGCTGAACCGTGGCACAGGTACTAGCAGGGCAACCGCTGTGATTTTAGGCTTATTTTTGGTGTCTTTCATTGGCGATGCCACCCTCCTCACACGCATCGACCGTTTAAAACTTGATTAAAATGGGATGAAGAGTATTAAGTGGGGTATTGCTATCCCGTGATGGTCTGCTTGGGACATGGCCTTGCGCCCTTTTCAAGGTCAATTGCCTTATATTCGGGCCATCGGGCAATGTGAAGCGATGAGCTTTGCCCCTCTGCTCTGGTTAATCGTCGTGCAATGAGTTTTCCCTGATCCCACAGCCTCGAGTCTAACCATGTTCCGAGTATTGGTTCTTATTGTTGCCCTCTGGGCGCAGGACGCCTTCTCTTTCATCGAGCTGGACCTGAAGCAGTCATTCCAGCTATCTACGAAAGATCTGAGCGAAATTAAGCCCGGTAGCTTAGGCGTCCTAGAAGATTTCGCCTCTGTCGCCAACTTCTCTGCCATTCCCAACCTAGACGAAAGGGGATTCTCCAAGTTGGTCGAGAGGCAAAGTTGCAATCCTGGATACCGTACAACTCCTCATCTCATGAAGAAATCATTTCTCTGCTAACGTTATCCAGATCCTTGTTCAGGTGGATTCTGCTGCAGCAATGGCTACAATTGCGTCGAGGATGGATGTTGTGAGGGCGATTCAGAGCAGTGCGGTGCAGGCAAGTGTTATTATCCTGACTCTCAACAATGCTGCGACAGTGGCCTTGTTTGCACAGACGACCAAGAGTGCCAACCCGATGGCTGTTGCCCGTCTGGTGAAGAGCAGTGTGGGAGCAGCCACTGCTATGATCCAGATAACTACATCTGTTGTTCGGACACTGGCACGCGCTGTCCGAAGGGCTACGACTGTGTTAACGGCGGCTGCTGTCCCTCTGGCCAGAAACCCTGTGGAACTAGCAAATGCTACGACCCTGATACCCAAATTTGCTGTGACAAGGGCGGCACTCCTTGGGGATGCACGAAGTCTAAGAAATGCTGCTCAACTAATTATTGCTACGACCCTGATACGGAAATTTGTTGCGAGAATGGAGCATGCGACAGCGACACCACCTGCTGCGATAACGAATGCTGCAAAGAGATTGCATACTGTGGATCAGATGGCTTCTGTTCTCGATGCCCTGATGAAACAAAGACAGTCACAGCGACACTAAGTACAACATCCTGGCGGACCAAGACTGTCAGAGTGACGGGGCTTGAGGAAGAAGAAGAACCTACCGGCTTTTCTTGCGTCGCCATGACTGTGTCAAACGGTGAAGATGGGACCTTGGTGCTTGGCACTGACTGCGATCTTTCATACGAACCCCCAGAAACCACTTCGGGCGAAACTTCACCCACAACATCAGATTCAGGTAGCTTCCAAGTTCGACCAAGACAAGCCAACTGCAAGGCCGCCGATACAATCACCAGCACCACGACATCGACTAAACGATTCACGTCTACTACAACCACCACGTTGACAATCACAAATGCTCCATCGGATCTAGGATTCTCCTGCCCAGAAATGGAAGCCACCAACGATGTTGGTGATGTATTGTCTCTAGGTGAAGACTGCGCATTGGGTTTGTCACGCGCAAACCCAACCACGACAGACAGTGAGACAGAGAGTGAGGGGTCCAGCCAGTCTACATCTACTTCACAGAGTGGCGGGAATTCAAGCTCGAATGATAATGCTGCTAATTCGATGAGAAATTCGTTTGGGTCCTTGGCGCTTCTTGTCGGGTGGGCGATTACCCTGGGTATCTTCCTTTGACCTACGAAGGGGAGCCATGAGTGTTTTACTTCGTCAGTATTTATTTCTTGAATCATGGAGCACCTTGGAGCTTGGTTATGAATTAAGCTCGTTTGACGGACAAACTAATGCACTTTCTATTTGGCCCGTAGATGTTCGGTCAATGAAATTACGGTATGATCATTTCAAGACATAATAATAGTTTAAGATAGTAATACCACTAAGCCTTACCCATTCCTTCGATTTCCTTCTAGGCTTCACTGATAAACCTGTAGATACTCTTTCATTCACTAGTTAGTCAACCTATCAGAGCTTCAGTGACTTGATGCCCGAGACGAGACTGATTGGTGTCTCTGCAAATATTTTTTTGAGCCTCCCGTCTAACCATGAGACATCTTCCATGTTTCCTGGGGGTCCTCCAGCCCAGTGCCCCCATATGGACGGAAATATATCCAGTTTAGCCCTGTCTGAGTCCATGCAGGACACTTCATAACGTGAATCCGCAGGCCTAGTCGGTTAGCATGCAAAATGATAATCAAAGTTAGGCGGACCTACGGGAAGTAGAGATCGGTTTCGGATGGGAGAACTAAAATGTTGGCCTTGATCGAAGCCAATGCTTTCTCAAAGTTGCCATTGTAGGCCTCTTGCTTGCTGACATCTCCGGCCTGCCAAGTTCGAAGCATAACGAGAAGGTTCTCTGGGTCTTTGCTCAGTGCCCATTTCTCCCAAAAAGTCACGAGAAAGTCTTCTAGATCCTTCGCGCCGTAGTGGCTCTTGTACACTTCTTCTCGATAGAAGGCCTGAGAGAAACCCCAACCAGCGTACCCGCGACCAAAAGCTCTCAGTCCGACCTGTTTCTCTAGATCGGACCATTCTGCACGGTTGCGACTGGGCTCTTTTGCGACACCTACACCGCTTCCAGCCGAGCTCAATGATTTAGCGGCCAGAAGTGCGGTTTTGACGCCTTCAAGAAAGACTTGGTTGTGCAAAGATGTTCGCGCAGAGCCACAGAATGGCACGCAAATGTCCATCATATCGGGGTACTGCGTTGCCCATTGGTATGACTGCGCTGCGCCCATGGACCATCCGAGGACTGCTCGCAGGTGCTTAATGCCGAGGCTTTGAATTAATTTGTGCTGAGCTCGCACATTGTCATAGACGGTGATATCTGGAAACGGGAAAATGTCTGAATTTGAAGGACTGATGGACTGGCCGTTTCCAATTAGGGCTGTGATAATGATGAAATATTTCTTTGGATTCAATGTCATATCTTCGCCGATGAGCCATTCGTTATCAGATATCAAGCCTGAAAACCACGACGGATACAACACCACGGGCAGCGAGGGGTCGCCGAATGTCTTATAAGCGATCCAGGCCTTAGGAAGCGTCGCGCCTCCTTGAAGGGCAAAATCTCCAAGGCTGAATGTCTTGATTTCACTCATACTGGATAGAGGAACTTGGAGACAAGAAATGTCCACTAGGTTGCTACAAAGTGAGACGTAGTTAAGTATCAACTTCAGGACGCATGCCGTATAAGCTTTCAATCAATGCGGGGTTCTTATTGTCTCGCGGATGGTTCCCCGGCCGCCATATCCCCCAAGATTGGCGATCCTTGCCGCTCTTAACCGACTCGCGTTGGTCACGCCCTACACGAACGCGAACGCACTCGTGGTGCCCTGATTGATTGCAGCATATGCCGGTTGATTAGTCTACAAACCAAATGTGATCAAAGCCGGCGATGATTGTCAGTAGCATTGAGACTATATGCGCATGGCTACCGGTTATTTTTACCTTAACAAGGGACCAAACCTTTAAGCCACTCTCACGGAATATCGGTATTAGTGTTGGCCTACTTGGTAGTCTATGATGTTGGAGCTTTATACTTGGGTCGGTTCCCCGTACCCAACATGTCTTGGACAAACTCTAGGTACAAAGTGCCATTTACTTTGTTTACATACCTTTGATAGCAATAATACACCCAACTGAGGGGTCAGCAGCCATTCCACTGAACTGCGTGATTCAGGGAAGAGGACTGAATCCAGCAGTTTAAACGGGGCCGCTCCAAAATAAGGAGGCAGTCCGGCACCGAGCAAAGCGTCAGCATTGCAACATATTACCACCATCTCGTACACGTTTAGGAGATAGTTACCGGTAGGTGCATGGCAAACGGCTCTTTCATGTATCTCTCTTATCTCTGTCATGTTCTAGATACCTCCAAGCGGAGCGTGTCGACCCCCGCTAGGGCGTACTTGACACAAACCAACCCCGCATTCCATACGTCACATCCAACACGCGACCAACTGCAGTCGGCATTGGCTTTGGGGAACGAATATGCGAGATAGCAAAACATGTCCATCCGCACATAGCCGGTATGCATGATTATCTTTACGATAATGCTTGTGAGGGGTTGATAAGTAGGGTGTTGGAGCCGTATGATCTCCGCTTGTAAACACCCACCCAAGCCCATGAATTCCATTCCGCATCCAATCCACATTAACCAATACTGAGAAAATGCCCGGTAAAGTAAGGACTGCACTGAAGGTTGACCTAGAGAAGTCTGCCTCTGATCAGCCGCGTCTTCATGTAAGTTTATCATCTCTGGCTGACAACATCTGTGCGTTTGGAATGCTCACAATTACTAGAATCGATGGCATCCTGATAGTACGCCATTAAGATCACCACTCACCACTGGCCTCCGCTAATCATCATACGCCAACTAGTTCCATTCTGCGGAAGCATTGAAGATGGAGAGACTGTCAAGATTGAATGCCTCGACTGGACCGGCGGCCAAATCGGGAATAACGATTCGGCAGATGATATTTTGAATGTCGACCTCAGTAAAATTCATTACCTCTCTGGTCCGTTCGAAGTAAAGGGCGCGGAACCTGGTGATGTTCTCTGCATCGAGATTCAGGATATCCAACCTCTCGAAGAACAACCTTGGGGATTTACAGGCATCTTTCACAAAGATAACGGAGGTGGATTCTTGGACGAGATTTTCCCACATGCGTAATCACCTCGTCACAATATTGAGATTCAAGCCTGCTAACATTCTATAGAGCCAAGGCGATCTGGGATTTCGAAGGCATCAATTGCACATCTAGGCACATTCCCGGCGTTAAATTTGCCGGTTTGATTCACCCGGGGATCTTGGGCTGTGCTCCTTCGGCGGAAATTCTCCACGAATGGAATCGTCGTGAGGGCGAACTAATCGAAACCACCGCTCTAACACGTACGGTCGCCAATCCGCCATTGGAATTAAATTGCCATGCCGGAGCAGCAGATGAGACTCTTACCAGGAAGGTCGCAAAAGAGGGAGCGCGAACGATCCCAGGACGCCCAGAGCACGGAGGCAATTGCGATATCAAGAACCTCTCACGAGGGAGCAAGGTGTATCTCCCTGTTCATGTGCCAGGCGCCAAATTCAGTGTTGGTGATTTGCACTTTTCGCGTAAGTTATCACTGTTTAGCCAGCGAAACATGAATCTCATAGGCCACAGAGGGTGATGGAGAAATTTCGTTCTGCGGCGCCATTGAAATGGCTGGGTCAATCACCATCAACTTCAAAGTCATCAAGGGAGGCCAGGCACAGCTTAGCATGAAAGGTGGATGCTCTCCCATCTACATTCCCGGACCTGTTCAGCCTCAATTTGGCCCCGGTAGAATGCTTTACTTTGAGGAAAGTACTTCCACCCATAACTGAAGCGAGATCGTTTACCAACTCGTGTATTTAGGGCTTTTCTGTCGACGAGAATGGCAAACAACACTATCTAGATGCAACGATCGCATACCGCCAGAGCTGTCTTCGCATCTTTGAGTACCTTCGGCGCTTCGGATATAACGACTATCAAATCTATCTTCTTCTAGGCGCTGCCCCCATCGAAGGTCATATTGCCGGAATTGTTGACGTGAGTATTAATCATTATGATAATCAAGCCCATGATACTAATTAACCACCGCTTAGATTCCCAACGTTTGCACCACGATCGGTCTACCCATGGACATATTTTCTTTCGACATTAGACCAGAGGCGCCAGTAACGAAGCTCAATGTCGAGCCTTGTCCTATTTCGAAGAAATAGTGATGGATTCATAGAATCGTGTCACGATATTTATTATGCTTGCCAGTGAAATACAATGCGATTTGTCTAATTCGTTTGCTTTTGACGCGGAGAATAGTCGATCGAAATATCCGTCTTACAAAAGTGTTCGCATTACTCTTTCCTCGTGTTTCCCTCAAAATTGTTTGCTCGCTCGCATTGGTGCCGTGACCACCTATGAATATAATTACTCGTAGCTATGTTGCTACCTCCAAGGGCGCTCTCGGGATCTTGGCTTCCGAACCGACTCATTTTGTAGCTTCGCGGCGCATCTAAATCGTCAATTGAGATCTACCTGCGCGCCTTGACCCAAAGAGGTCGGAGCACTGGAGCCGATGCGCAGATGGCAGATACAAAGTTCTCGGTACCAGAGCAGATCAGCATGTCAGCAGTATCGTCTAAGTATCGAGAAACGTTAGTCAACTTCATCATTGTCGACGAGGGGCTTTTTGCATGGCTTACATGGCTTACAGATATACTCGTCGTACGATCTTAGACTCGTCAACGAGGTTATCGCTGCGAAGTAATATTAGCTTCCGGATCGCTGATATGACTTTCGGATCCGGCAAGCGAGTCCGCGTTGGTCGAAACATGGCGGGAGAAATTGAATAAACATTATTGCTCGGTGCAACATTTTTCATGTCTAATTTCATAACACAAGATATCGACTCTGCTTGTTATTCTGTCACCTTGGGGCCATTGGGTATTCTTCTACTTCCTAAAAGGTTTTGCCGGTGCCTTGGTAGTAGCTTTGTCGTTGTGTTGTGAACTTAGCATAATGAATGAAAGTGCCGCCGCCGACCCAGGTACGTTTTTGTTCCCTGTATTCTTAACATAGAGAAGTTTCACAGCGATACTAAATTAGTTACCGACCTAACGTTTCAGTATTAACTTGTACCGTGAGCGATTCAAACTTCCTATGCGCGATTTCTAGTCAAGCAAGTGAGAAAAGAAGGCGGTTGTAATATGTCTAAGGTATTTAATGCCTTATCAGCTTCCTTCAGTAAAGGCGCTTTCATGGAAGGTGGCCATAATCACCAACGCGTTCGACTCTATTTGCTCCCTCTCATTGGAGTCATATGAATGTTCTGCATTCAAAGAAAGTACGTGTTGCCTCAAGCTTCACGTGAGGAACCCTGGGAGTAGGGAGTAGACCAATTCAGTATCATCCAGGGGCAACATCGGCAACGCCAACATCGCTGGTTTATCAAAAGATATTGAGCTTGTTCTCCCAACGTTACTCCTGAAGTTGCAATGGGCTTCATTTCGGTAGGCCGATCCGAGAGTTTACTTGGCCCATTGTCAAATACGTACTGTTGTGACCTCTCAAATTGATGTGAACAATTGAAGAGTGTATTGTAGGGAGGTAAATTAAATTCCTGTATTATTCCAACCCAACGAGACTTACTATGAGGAATCAGAGAGTCTAAATAAGAGGGCCAGCTAGAGTTGAAAGAGACAAAACTCAGTCATGGTAAGTCCCGGGTGTTGGTTGGAACCGAGTCTTACTTACACTTAGCATCACAGGAAGAATGGGTGAGATGACCAAACGGTATCGTCAACCTGATACCAAGCCTGGTGGCTACAGCCACGTAAAATCCGGCGTGACCCTATCGAGAGATTTAAGTGTGTTGCGATGGTATCATAATCCTAGCCGGCTCGGATTCCAATGAGGTCGAGGCCCCTTTGCAGCTTTTGGTGGAAGCAAGTCTGTCGCCTAATAAAGCCATGCGAGGATCAACGTCCTTGACAGCGGAGCACTTTTCATTATCTGACAATTAGAGAGTTGTGATAAAACCTGAGGAAAGAGCTAATCTGAGGACATGTTTGAAAACATGCAACATATCCGGTAAGTTAGAAGGTTTGATTGGGGGAGAGAAATTTCATTATTCATGACTAGCAAAACTTTTACGAGGACTTATTCTTTACTAGTGTGGGCGATACGATAAACGCATGGTGATTACCCTAATAGAAAGTCACCATCGAAAAGGCTGCATTATGAGACATGAAGTTCGTATATGCGGCTTGGCTAGCCAATCCAACCACTAGAAAACACCCACGAAGTTGGAAAAGCGGATGATATGCGCGGAATATGAAGATCATCACACTAAATTCCCGCTATTCTGATCCGGAACCAGTAGCATGAAGAAAGAGCTGAGGACACATGGCAGCTGAATAGTCAGTTATCGTGTGGCTTGAGAAACCGAGTATTAGGAGCCACTCACCTCACAACATTGAATCTTACAGCATTGAATCTCGCAATAATGAGCCCATAATCAACAGACTCATCGCAATTTGAGGTAATATAAAGTCCTGAGCAAACTCAAAACTTAATCTATCAACTTCCTTAAATCATTTCAATCACCTTATCTCTAAAGAGCTGTTTCGCTGGGGATCCTAACACATTGACCAAATATTGCTTCTTGCATCTAACTTCGAAGAAACATGATTTGGTTTTGGCCTGTTTCCATCCCATTCCTGGCCTTGGCCATCACCGCTCAGCCCACATGCCAGGGAAACGAGTAGGTCCCGAGCACAATATGAAAGCTATATCTAACGTTGAAAAGGTGCCCTCGAGACATACTTAAGCCAAAGTGCATCGACACACCGAAACCTCACGGTGCTATATATTACAACGATTTCGAGTGTACCCTACCTGAGGTCGACGACCTTGACGCAGACGCGTCCTACGGCCTCGTCAGCCCCGGGTTCACTGGGAAGAAGGCGCTTGGGGGATGGATCACCAGACCACGAGTGCCTACGGACCATGTTACCGCCATCTGGGCGTATTTCAACGATATCCCGATCAAAAAGCATGTTCCAGCAAGACTTTCACTCGATGGGCACTTCTTGAACGCCGATGCTGGTGAGATCAAAATCGTAGCCGATGGGCTGTTCACGGAGTACTTCTTTGCTCCGATTGACTCTCCAAAATGGGCACCGTTTTCTGTGGACTTTACATCTAAGAATGATACGATCTCGTTCTCTATAGGATTTGGCTTTAGCACGGACAACGCACGCATCAGGTTTGATAATTTACTGTTGGAGTATGTTCACTAGTAGGTCTGCGGGTAGTGAAAATAGCGCTGGTCTTGGGATATTGGGGTCAAACGCTCAAGCATCCTCGAAGCTGGGGCTCGACTGATTCATCACTAGAATTAAGATAGAGCTTAATTATGAATTGATCATCTCGCTCGCACCTGAGCTTCCCCAGAGAATCTCCAGACAAAAGACCCTCACTTGTAACCGAAGTTACAGTACCTACTACCAGTCCTTGTACAGATAGTCCATAATTACAGGAATTCTCCACCTGTGCGAAAACGAGCGAGAACGACGATCGAGAACGAGCTGCCTCTGCCGTTATTGCCGAGATCCCGGTGGCTGAGAATTTAGTGCTGACGGAGGAGCAGGAGCAGGGATGGGCGACAGCGCCTCGACAATTACTGGTAAAATTGAGATTGGGCTGAGCTGCGTTGAGCATTCAGCGCGCGGTAATAAACTGACCGATGCGACGCTCATCAGCCACTGACTGCCGTCAATTTCAACGCAGAATGATTTGTGCTTCATGAATCTTGGCTCTGTGCGAGTACCTACGTAGCTACGTCAGACCTGGAAACGCCGAATCCTTCAATTGCATGCGTGCTGCATGCATGGTGGCGACTTTTTCTTCTTTTTTCTTCTTTTTTTAATTGGCTAAAGAACGAACTGTGTGTGAATTCGCCGCCCTGTGCACCTCAAGACGCTCTGTATTTGTGCTCTTCAACGGCCAAAGTAGCCAAGGATGACGATTATGATAGCTTCAATGAGATGCAAGATCATATTCAAGATATCGAATAGTTAGGGTTAAATTCGATGCCAAATAATAATAGCACACTTGACATAGTTGCAAACCGCCCCTTGGCAGAGAGTTAACAGCACACACAATTGATAGCAATGAAAAATTGTCCTCGGAGCATCAAGATTGCAGCTTCACATAGCAAAGCTGAAAAGTAACCTGTATAGGGCTTTTATGCGTGTGGGGATTTACCTCTCATATCCCTGTTATGGCTTTTACTCAATTTACGCCTAATAGTAAGCTGTCCTCATTGCTGGCTTAGCCGGTGATGCGCACAACGCCGATTCCAGGTCGCAGACGCGTGCCCTCCAAACCATCCTATGTGCAGAACTCACCGCAATGTGCAGATCAACCTCCGCGTCATCTCCAGCCCCTAGTAGCATCTAGGAGCAGCATGGCCTATCACCACAAGCAAAACAGAACAGGCGCGTCTGTGAGAGGTGGAGACACAGAGGAGTCTAAGCAGGGGCATTCATGTTTCTGGCCACATCTACCGTTACTCTAGTACCGGTATCTTTGGAGGAAGAGCAGCGTCTGATTCGACCACTCCTCGAATCGGCGTTTACTTTTGCCGACTTGTCAGCCCAGCAGGGCTGAGTCTGAAACCTGTTGGACCAGCCCATCCCCGTCCGTGCCTCCGTCAAATAGGATGGCAGAATGCGGCTGGATCCACGGACTCCCAGATGCCGCCTCGAATGATCTTCCAGATATGGGAACGGCCCCTGTCCACCAATAACGCATGGATCTTCGATTTTGATATATATATTGTACATGAAAGAACCATGTGCCCTTCAACCATAAGACAAATTGTCGCCCCATTGCATCATTCAGCGGAATCTCACGACTCATTTCTGTCCCAGTTCATAGCGACTCGAACCATCGCATAGTCTATCTCGTAGTCTATTGCAACACCTATCGCAGAGCATACAAGCCGAAATGCTCGTCAAAATGGGTCTCTTCCACCACTCGTCAGGGTCAAAAAACCACACCTGTCCCTCACACTCTTTGTCTGAGAGTAAGTCGGGGCGTGTCCCCTATTAACATGTCCAGGCAGCTGACAAGACTTAGATCCTGAGCAGGACTTTTTGGGCGACCTTTCGTTCCACAAGTTCAGCACCATCCTTTCAGGCGCATGCGCCGCTTTCGCCATCGTAACGATGCTTATCTTCAAGGGAATGCACGCCACACACCTCCTAAAGCCGAACGAGCAGGTTAAGTGCGTGTTTCCTCCACTGCCAGCCCTGGTCATTCATTTATCGCCTCCATACTAATCTCATACCAGGATCATGAGGATTGGAACTTTGATCACCATGTTTTCGATGATTTCTTTCCTTTCCGTCTGTTACCCTTCTGCCCAGGTGTACATCCACCCGTGGCTTGATCTCGTCGAAGCTTTCTCTTTGGGTTCCTTCTTCCTTCTGCTGTGCGAATATATCTCGCCCAACCACGAGCAGCGCTTCGTTTTTTTCGCGGCTAGGAGAATAGACGGAATAAGCTGGTTTAAGGTACGGCGGATGATTCTTCGACGTTGCTTGGGGGTGAATGCTGACTGTATAATTTGTTTCCGTTTTTGAATTTAGACCCGATGGTTCATGATCTTCCAGTTCCCCATCGTCGCGCTTGTCGTCAGTGCTGCAACCGATATCACTCAGGCTGCCGGTATTTATTGCCAGTGGAGCAGCAAATTGTACTTTGCCAAGTTCTGGCTGAATATCATTCGAACGATCTCCTTGACGGGCTCTGTGATGTCCATTCTTCAATTCTATAAGGAACTCAAGACGGACCTATCGCAACACCGGCCGCTGTTGAAACTAATTGCTTTCAAAGTCGTTGTATTTTTGACTTTCGTCCAAGGTGTAAGAACCCTCCTCAACGATGCATCCTTCGAAAATAATCTGACTCCGGCTTGTAGATTCTGTTTTGGATTCTTGGCGACGCAAAGGTCCTAAAACCCAACAAAACCCTCACCTTCGCCGATGTCAACATAGGTATCCCGAACTTGCTCATCTGCATCGAGATGGTGCCGCTGTCGCTCTTTTTTATCTACGCTTATCCCTTGAAGCCGTACACGAGCATGAAGAAAGCGATGACTGTTGGAGGTGTGGACGGCCCGGTCAACTTCAAACAAACCTACCAAGGTGGCCCGCTGGGTATTCGTGCATGGATCGAGATGATCAATCCTACCGAGACAATCAAGGCGATAATTTTCGGGGTCCAGTTGATGCTCAATCGCCGAGCTGGTGCCTCTGATGGATACGAAAGGACCGAGAACGAACCACTTTACGATACCTCCTATCAGGGACAAACATACCCCCTTCGAGACAGAAGGTAAGGTATGCACTAAGCGGTATCTGATATCACCATAAGGAAGGGGTTGGGGGGAGGCTATTGAGTTAGGACGAGGGCGGTACCGGAAACTTTCGACGAATTACGAATGTTAGGGTGTTGAGTGATATCTTTCCCCAGGAAAAGGGCTGGGTATCGGTTTGGCTTAGAGGGAACCTTTGTAGTATATCAGCATGTAACAACTTAGGACAAAATATGAGGAGGATTTCATATGCGGAGTTTAAGATTGAATGTAAACTGCCTGGCACAATAACTTGTAACACAACAACGATATAATTAGCCAAACGTGATCTCCCCTGCAGGGGTAGGTCTAGAAGAAGAAAAAAATCTGCCACGATATTACTAGAAGAGAAATATTCAACCCTTGGGGAGGCCTAGAATTTGTGCTTTGATATCTATGTTATATTTCTATGCGGAGCTGGGTTTTCACGCATTAGACTTCTCAATCAGACTTTCTTTAGTACTCGCAACACAGCTTATCATGGATATCCTAGAATTGGATCTCAACGAACACAGTTAGCTTGGTTCCGTGGTCTAGCTGGTTATGGCATCTCGCTAACACCGAGAAGGTCCCCGGTTCGAGCCCGGGCGGAATCACTTTTTTGCCTTTTTGCTTTTTTGCCTGGCTCTGTGATCTATTAATGCTGCCTTTATTCACCACCCTCGTCTTCCGGTCAATTATTAGACTAAACCCTGATGCCCTCTGCTTTGTTGTGTTTCTTCTATTTCTTCAATTCTAATCTACACTACATGCTCATCCACGAAATTTGCTCTTCATAACTAACCCTAGCTGCCGATAAATGTTGTGCACTGGGTAGGATCAACTTTCCTGGCTGATGCTTGTTTCATCATTCTTGTCCCATGATCCAGCCCTCTCGGCTAGCTGAGCTTGAATGGCTTTGCGTATATTTCTTCATAGTAGTGAAGCTAGAGCACTCATGTATGTGATACTCGTCAACATTAATTCCTTTTTGGCACACTTCCCCGGTCAAATCTGCGGGGACTAGCGATGCGTAAAGCCTTTTTATATGACTGAATCAACGACTTGCAGGAACGGCCGTTGCTAAGAAATGATCGAGACATCTTGGCCTCGGCTATACCCATAAACTAATGAACGGCGAGGAGGCTACTTGGAAATGGTTCTCTCGTTTACCCGTCCGTCTTTTAATTTCGTATATCGATAATGTCCTTCGGCCACTTCTAAACACAATTTGAATAATGGACTGGTGCCGCCCTCGTACTTTTTCTCCTACTCTTTCCCGCCGTATGGCGTGTATATCGTCATGAACCCCATATTTGCAACTCATTCCTCAAATGTCGTGGGCTTGAACCTTTATCATTCTCTTCAAACTCCCTGACACCCTTACACCAGGAATGATAAGGTGCCAGTTGCCTCCGATTTCATTTGGCCATGGTGTACCACCGAGTCCTTGTATCAATCTGTAGCTCATATGTATCAGGCCGCCGTTTAGCCTCAAGGTGAGTTCAGTTTCGTTGTCCATCCACCTTGAAGCCATTTTTGTCTAGATCACGGATCATTATCAACTCCTTCCGGAAGAGAATCATCTTCATCCGTATCTATAAGAACGCTTCCCGGAGGCGGAAAGTTGGAAAATAGAAGGACGCCCATTCCAAGAACAGCAATAGCCTGGGATGATTATGTTAGAATCCAACGGGAGACTTATGATCATAGCATTCTTACCGCGTTACAGAAAAAGGTCGCGTAGGCTTTCCCAATTTCGGCCAAACTAGCAAATACGAATCCAAATAGCCCTTGGGTCGATAGTCTGGCGATGTTCTCGACAAGGGTAACAGCATTGAGGGCATCTGCTCGTTGAGACTCGGGGCACATTTCTGTAATGACGCCCTTGGCTGCGGGCGCTGATCCCGAGCCAAATGGCAGCATAAAGGCCACTAAACAATTAGATATTAGGCGAAACTATTATTCATATTGTATCAATATTTGTGACTTACCGAGATAAATGTGCCATCTCTGTGTAGCAAAAGCGGCCATTGTTGTCAGGGCTCCGTCAACGACCAGACTCCACCTCAAGAATACAAGATCGAAGTGGGAGTTATCCACTTCTTTTCTGTTATAGGGTGGCTCCATTGGCTCTTCAACTACCTGTTCTCCGGCTGTTGCGTCGAATTCTCTGGGCGATGTGGGCAATAAGGTAGATGCTTCATCAGCCTCGGGAGTTTCGGTTGTTGGGGTCACTGAGGGATTTGCCTGGACCCGACGCCCCCAAGAAATGATTCGCGGAAACAAGAAGATGAGAAAGAAGCTCCTCATGAGCGCAAATTCTGCCATCAACCAGCCATTGTCGCCTTGGCTAAATTCGAATGCTGCAGTGGCATACATCTGAATGAGAAGCGGGGCGTAACCTGTGGCGAGCTGAGAAGATGGTCAGTCAGATTAAATTATCACAGACAAGAAGGGGAGAGACCTACAACGCCGAGGAAAATTCCCATACATAGGAAGACGACACCGAGGTGTTTCCTGGTTTTCCCATCCGCAAGCCGGAGGCGTTGTGGCACGAGGACTCTTAAGGGAGCTAGGAATCCAGCAGCCCCTGTTTGCCCTGGCTTTTTCCCGTCCATCATCGACTCTGGAGAGATGTAAGGTATGAAAAGTCGGGCATATGTTCCTGAAACCAGGAAAGAGACAAAAGCCACATCAAACGGAGCACGGATATCGATTTTGTCTCCAATCATTCCGCCAGCTATGGGAAACGTTAGGGAATGGTGACCTAAATCAGGGGATGAAGCGTACCTAGATAACCAATTCCTTGGCCTAGCATAATGGCTCCTTGAAGTTTTCCAAACAATGCTGTGCGTTTGATGGGCTCGGTGACCTCTCCTGCTATGATATTGACTACAAGACTAGGAGATAATTAGCTGGGTGGTTGTTGATCCATCTTGGCACACTCACATGTAACCTGCCGGTCCGCCCAATACTGTGATTAATTGGGTGCACTGTATAATCATCATTCCTGTTCTTTTTCCAGCGACGACTCCCAGGATTTGAGTGGCGACACGAATCGCAGGCACAAAAGTTTGTACCATCAAAGCCATTCGAGGACCGAACTTCTTCGCCGTCCATCCCGCCACAAAGAGGTTCAAAGTCCCTAAAAAAAAATTAGAACCACGAAATAGTCAGATAATTGAAATGGCATACCACATAAAGTTGTACTCATTCCAAGAATACTAAACTGTGTCGCTGTCCCCGCGGCAATCTCATCGCGACTGCACCTATCGCCTGGACCGTCATACGGTGGATGGGTATCATAGAAAGAATCGCATTCCATAAGATGGAAAACATAAAACAATCCAATTGAAGTTAGCATGAAACGTCATTACATTAAATTGCTTGGACTCACGGGACTTGAGTGTAGCTAAACGCAAGGGTGATGAGAAACCCCGCAAAGAGAACGCGGTTCTCGACCTTGAACACACGACGAAGCCATGATTCTCGGTGACCTTCGCTATTGGATTTTTTCCGTATGAGCGGCGTTCTTTCGTCAGTCGTCATGGTGCTCAAGAAACATGAAAATTAGTTGGAGAGAAAATGAAGCCGTTCGCTAGGTCTATGAGAAATCCATTTCTTTGCATTGGTGATAACGACCCACAAATTTCATGCGTCTCCGGACCGACTCGGGAGTTCCTATCACGGATTAGATCGGTCAACAGTCAGAATGGGTATTATTCCCGATGGGGGGCGGTCAAGGTGCAGTTTTGCGTGATTGAGGACTAAGGAGCCCTCTTTTCAAGGAGCCCACTTAGCAACAGCCCTCAATTGAATGGCCCTACTTTCAAGACCAAAGACTCCTATTTTCAACATCCTGTTTCCAGTAGGCCTGCTGCACTTACCATGGCTGCCATGATATTGGGGTTGATGGAGAAATGCAACGGTTGTCCCCTTCTCAGTTCCTAGAGGATTGAGAATAGGGGAGCTGAAGATACCCGAGACGAAAGATATTATATTTCTCGACGTAAAGAGAATATAAAATTAAACAATACCTAACATACCTGGTACGGGGTACCTGCGATAATATTCTCTCTTGGCAGTTAAGATAAGAAAAAGATATCTTATAAATATCAAACAGATAAATTCCACGTACTGCCTGGGATGAATTATTTGCATGTGACAAATGCCTTGGAACGATTCATTGTCTTTGCGCATAGAAGATCTAGATAGCAATGAAGACTCAAAGAGGAGAAAAAAGGCACAATCTATTACAGAAGAGTAGTTCATCTATGAAAAGTTGCAGATAAAGAAAATTGCAAACATCGTCGCAATCATAGTTTAACAACAGACAGGCGTCAAATTGGAAATTAGACCAAATGTCGAATACCGGAATGGCCGTTCGCGTAGATTTGAAACATTAGTATGATAATGGGAATGGTGGTATGGAATACGAGGCCCGAAAGCTGATGTGGAACTCACCAAAAGATTTTCAACCTTCTAGCATAGAAAAGAAAGTTACTGTTTTTCAAGGTTTGGTGACATAGCTATCACGTTTGTAGTACTCTGTGTAGTGGTGAGTGTCGGGCTTTAGAAGTATATTTGCAACCTCACAAGCTATCACTATACTTCGCGAGCTCTATGGCCCAGCCCAAGACTCTTTGATCACAAGGGCGCTACTGTAGTTCAGAGTCATCTCTTGAAGGGGGGGAAGGAGCAAAGTTCGGTTGATTATCCCCCTTATTTCGCCACGATCACTGCTCGTGCTTACGGGCTCCCAACCGCACAGTCCAGGCATATCATTTCAGCAAAATGCAGTGAAGCAGTCCAAAGAGTGTCTAGGGCAAGAATCACTTTGATTGCTATGACGACTTTTCCGAGTCGAGACCAAAGGTGATCGACGGTTTTGGCCAAGTACTCACGCAATAGATGGGGATTGAAATGGCCAGAATTGGGATAGTTTACATTCGATTAAAACAAACCGCTAATTTTTATGATGTATTTTATTCCAAGCTCAATTCCCAGCGTGGGCTTTGCGATCCTTCTACACGTGCTGGTGATGTAGTGTTGCCTTTAAAGCTTGCTAGAAGTTGTCCCTTTCCAGCTCGCAACCCGGGTATTTGTTAGAAGCATAGAGCGAGGGTAGACTGAAGGTACTTCCTCTCCAAGCAATAACAAGGCCAAAAGCTGAGCAGATCTAAATGCTCTGACCATGCCGATACCTGAATACGCAGCACAAACCCATTGGTGTTGGCGGCCAATGAAGGGAAGCCGACCGATGAAGGGATTCCCATCTGTTGTAAAGGCAACAGCACCACTCCAAGCGTGAGTCGTGTCGATATCCTTGGTACCAAAGTCATAAACCCGAGGAGTTACGCCTTGCAGGTGAGCGTGCGCTAAGAAGTCAAGGGTACTATCATCAGCTGTGGCTCTGCGGCCCGTATTCGCCCTCCCCATGATGTATGCGCCATCTGGTCTTTGAATCATGTACTCGTAATCATGCTCTCCGTATCTGATCCACCACGAGTTCTCCAATCGTAGTTCAGATGGCTGAGGCACTCGGCGTTGGACATTGGCGCGCACAGGAGACACAAATTGTCGCAGCTCCGGAACCAGACGACTGACCCAGGCATTAGTGGCATGTACGACATGCTTAGCCCGGATTTCGCCTAGGCCCGTCTTGACGGTAGCGAACTCAGCGTTGCCTTCGTCAAAGACTGCGGTGACGAGAGTGTTTGTTTGGATAGAGAGCCCATTCTCAAGGACCATCTTGTCAAAAAGCGCGGTCACCATCTTGTACGGCCACATGGAGGCGGCAGGCATACCGATGGCTCCGAGGCATGCCTTTGGGCAATTTCGGGCGTTGAGTTCATCTTTGGTGGTGTAGACCTTGTAAACTTCGCCCAGGCTGGGTGCGTGTTTCCGCATATCGTCCACAGCATCTAATGCGTTGCGGAAAACTTTCTCGTCATGATATACATCTAAGCCCTCTAGCTCATTGAGATCGCAGGCAATGTTGTTTGCTTCAATGCAAGAGATCATTTCCTTCAGATGGCTATGCTCATACTCCATGATGCGCACAGCTTCTTGCACACCAAACTGTTTCTTTCGCTCAAACCAGGAGCCGGGACTCATGGCCTTAATATGACCTCCATTACGTCCAGTGGCTCCGGAACAAAGATCACGAGCCTCAAGGACGACGATTTTCAGGCCGGGTTGCTTAGAGTAGAGAGTGTTGGCAAGGCTAGCAGCTGTCATGCCAGAGCCAATGATGGCGACGTCAACGGACTTTGGCCATGGCGACCTAAGCTTGCTGATCTGGCAAGGTTCTGTAAGCCAAAAGGGCTGGGTCGCATTGTTGACTGGAAAGCCGGGGTCAACGATGCCCTTCTCATAGATGCCGTCGGGGGAGTCGGCCATTTTGACTACTATGGAATGAATTGATAGTAATAACCCTCCTGAGCGTTGGGTGGTTGATTTTAGGGTCAAAGATTCTCGAGTCCTGCCGTCCATATCAACGGCTTATTTATCTCCTCGACCTTGGACTTAGGCTCTCATCCAGCCTTCCCGAAGAGGTAATTTTTTATACCAGATAATGACATGTGTGCAATTGGGTAGAAATTAGCGGGGGCGCCTCCGTTTTGATCGATCAGTCTTAGTTGAACGGAGGAATTGGGCTATCGCTGTTCATGCTGGCGTTAATCGGATTGGGATTATCAAATAGCCTGCGGGGTAACCTTGACAAGAGCCAATAGTCACAATGGCTTGAGAGCCGAGCATCACGAGGGTAATTCTTACCACGGCCGTAACGGCACGGAGCCGGTTCCGACCCGGTCTCCCTCACGCCTGCACTGAGATTTCAACCGGATGGTAACATAGTGTACGAATGAGCTCCACCAAAAGCTGCCAACTATCTAAAGCCGAAGGAATGCGGCCCAAGATTTTGAAGATGATAGAGACGTTAGATTGTTGGCAATGGAGAAGTGTGAGTAATTAATAAGCCTACGAGTTTATCTTAAATTGTCTGATACAATGGTCCGAATTTCAGTTCAAGAAAAAGGTAGGTAGACTTATAAGAATAAGAATGTATGAAGTTAATTAGAGAGTGTAATCAACTCTTTACGAATTGAACTTGTTCTAGGTCAAGCTCACTACCATCGCCAACGTACGATAATTGAGGCAGATGTTTACTCGACACAAGAGATAGACAGGAATTACAAATGAGGAGAACAATTTTTTAAATTAAGTGTCTGATAACGAAGGTAAAAGATACCGGAAGAAATCTAGAGACTCCTTTTAGGCATCAATCAAATGGTATATCGGAACAGCGGACTCTCATCACCCATATCCCTAAGCTCTTCCTCAGAGTATTTCTCCTGGATTTCATCAAGAGTCATTGCATCTCTCTCGGCATTGATCCGCTTGAATTTAAACCTCAAGAAGACAGTAGAGATAAGAGACATCACAATGACACCGAGAGAAGTCCCGTAGCCGGTCCAGTAATACGGCGCTTCCTTGGTCAGATAAATATTGGTACCGGCAGCGCCACCGAGATTTCCCACCGCAATCATCAATGCCATACCAACTGATCGTTTCCAGGGCCCGGCGAGATTATTAGCTGTAAAAACTTAGTACGATACCAAACATTCATCCTTGGTTAGAGATCTTACCTGTCCAGGCGACGGTACCACAAACGATGGAGTATAGGCCCATCGCAACGAGGAATAACATGGCAAAAAGTGCACCCGGAGCAACGCCATTCTTCGGGATAGCTAGGAGGCCGACGAGGCCGGTACCCCCAACTAGAAGTGGGACAATTACAAAGAGCGAACGATCTCCTGATCTGTCCGAGAAGAAGGCAGTCACGAGGAGGGCAATAACGGCCGAAACGTATATTGGAATCGTCATCAGTTGCTGTGGGGAATTATATCAGTGCCAGTGCGTTAATTTTCTTATTGGGGCTCGACTCACCGCAATCTCCGCTGTGTACCCAAGTTCTTTCAGCACCGTCGGAAGGGTGTATATAAATCTAGAGGACTCGGCTCAGTTTTCGGCTTTCTTAATATTTAATGAAAGATATCACTTACCCGTAAATCGGAATTGCACTTCCCCAATACACTACCACTACTGCCCAGACTTTGTAGTCAAGAAGAGCGGCCCAAACATACTTGTGCTTGAAAGATTCATTTACATCGTATGATCCTTGACTTGTTCCAGTATCGTATCGAAGTCGGTGTGCGACAATTGCCTTCTCCTCTTCGCTCAAGAAAGTGCACGTAGCAGGGTCGTCCGGAAGAAAGAAGAAGGCCATGAGGGAAATCAGAACTGTCAAAATCCCTTCCAAAATGAAGACCCTACTATTGTTAGAAAATCTTGAGGCTTGCAAGAAACGCGGCGTGGCATTGATATCGCTTACCATCGCCAGCCTTCCAACCCCGCAACACCGTCCATCATGTTGATGAGGTAGACCAAAAGCCCTGATACGGCACCAGAAAAGGCACCCGCCGAGTAGAAAATGCCAGCACGAAGCTGGATCTCGTGGCGGCGGTACCACATTGTAAGAATATAGCTTGCAGCGGGAAAGAACCCAGCCTAGATCTTGGTAAGCTATTATATTTATACTTTCTCAGATACCAAGAAATGGAAATGAAGGCGGCTTACCTCTCCAATGGCAAGGAAGAATCTCACAGCCAGAAGACTAGAGAAGCCCTGAACGAGACCCATTAGCCTGTCACAGATATTAGCTCTACCATGCATATTGCAGGACCTTATCTCTGAAGTAGTGGCCACTAACGTTGCGATGACACCCCATGTGAGCATCATGATTCCAATCCAAAGCGATGGTCTCAAAACCTTTAGCATCAAGTTGGATGGAATCTCGAAAATCGCATAAGGAATGAAGAAGATAGTCAGGCAAAGGTTATACTGATGGGCTGTCAGGTTGAGGTCTTCCTTGAGACTAATTATAGCAGCATTCCCCACTGTCGCATTGTCATGTCAGTGTAGAACTGGGAGGCTTTTGCTAAGAGCCTATTAGGCGGTGACTTACTATTTGAACGATCGAGGTAGGAAACTAGATACATGACAGCCAACATCGGAAGTAGGTATCTGTCAATCTTCTTCCTGATTACTCCTTCTTGCTCTGGCGTATAGGCTAGGTCAGCCTCGACCGCACCCTCTGCGACGGACTGGACGTCTTGCTTGACCTTAGGCTCGACTTCATATTTCTGTGTGTCGGTATTGGAAGCCATTTCGATAGACTGTTATCAGCAAAAGCTAACGTGAGATCGATATGGTATGAGAGAACGATGAGAATCCAGAAATCTCAACAGTGTCGTGCAGCTCTAGATATATACCTGAGGCTAGGTAGAGATAGATCGAGATCTTCCAAAGCAAGGTTCCAGATTCAAACTCGCATGGACAAGCTACACTGAAAACTGGAAGAGAGTCTAAGCCGGATGTGCTTTGCAATGGAGGCAGCTTATCACAATTCGTACGGTGTTTGCCACAAGATAATTTAACATGGCCGAGTCAGACCGAGTCACCGACCCAATGGTCCTGCTGAGTCCCCATGGGGGATGGAGAGGGAGATGACAATCAGCTAACTCCATCTCCACTAGACCTTTTGAGGAGGGGTTTGTTATCAAGCCAGCCAGAAAAACCGTGTCGGAGCCGCGCCGGCGCCGGATTAGTGTCGGATGCTTGTAAACGGCCGACCAGAATGCGACCGCCATCCTATCTCGACACATGGTTTAATTGGCTACAGATTATGTTAATACGTATTGCATTTTCCCCGGAAGTTCAGTACAACTTCTGGTGGCTCGCGAAGCATCCGGCCGAGCTGGATCCGAGAGGACCTCCATTATGAATCTGGGACCAAGTCCAGTCTCCATCGATCCGATACTATAACTACGCGCAAAGCAATTCAAAAAATTCCATGATGGCTAACTGAGCCAGGATATATTGAATGACATCCATCTGGTACTTTGTTCAGATATGAGTTGGGAACCTGCAGCGCGCGAGGCTCGCGAGGCCATCGAAAATGCTATTCCTGAGAAGTGGAGGCTCAAGGATGGCTACGCGAAGGAGTTGAAGGAATTTACCCAAACGCCATCTACCTGTGGCCTTTTATCCGAAGAAGAATTGCGCATCACTGAGATGACGGCGTCAGCTCTGGTGGGAAAGCTTGCGCGCGGGGAGATTTCCGCCTCTAAAGTAACTGAAGCCTTCTGCGGGCGAGCAGCCATCGCGCATCAATTAGTGGGTTCACAATAGAGAAGTGAAGTATGTGGAGAGTTTAAGTCCGACTAACTCGATCGTCTGCCCCAAGGTCAATTGTCTTGCCGTCTATTTCCCCGAACAAGCCCTCAAGAGAGCAGCAGAGCTTGATGAACACCTAAAACACACTGGACTGCCGGTTGGGCCACTTCATGGGCTGCCTATTGCTCTTAAGGTATCTGATTTTGCATTCTTGTTCAATTGTCACCTGATCTGATCTTAACATCTTGTTAGGATACCTTCGACATTCCTGGATTCCCAACTACGTGGGGATACGCGGCCAACTGGACGCACAAAGCTCAGCGAGAATCGGCCGTTGTTAAAATATTGCGCGAGGCTGGAGCTGTATTCTATGCAAAAACCACTATGCCCCAAACTGGAATGCTGTTGGAAACTGTCAGCAATCTGTTTGGTCGTACCCTCAACCCTTTCAATCCAGAATTTGGTGCTGGTGGTAGCTCGGGTGGTGATGGTGCCCTGGTAGCCTTGAAAGGAAGCCCACTGGCGCCATCCACAGATATCGGAGGTTCTATTCGTGCGCCAGCCGCATTTAATGGCCTATATGCAATCAGACCCTCAGCAGATCGAATACCTAAACGAGCGATGAAAAGCGTGGAGAGTAGCCAACTGAACATTAGGGTTTCTTGTGGTCCTGTTTGTCATAGCATGTCTGATCTGAAGCTGATAACTCGCCTCTTCACTACATGGCCTCAAGCGAGATACGACACAACTTGTATGCCCGTTCCATGGAGGGAGATAAATGTCTCTTCCGATAAGCTCGCGTTTGGTCTTTGGGAATTCGATGGAGTGGTGATGCCGCATCCCCCAATTCTCAGGGGAATGCGGCAGACGGTGAAGAAGCTCAAGGCAGCAGGTCACGAAGGCAAGTTGCCAATAAACGCCGAATCTAACCATACGCTTATGGGAGTAATTAACAGGCTAATGCTTAATAGTCATCAAGTTCGAGATGCCATTCGACTGTTGGCAAGCTTCGCAGGTCTATGTATGTAGTGAAGTTATGCCTGATACTGTGAGAACACGGTGGCTCATATTAAGTCTAGATGGATCTCTACTATCAATGCGGAATCGAAGATAGTGAAGCATTGCTGCAGCAGGCTGACGAGATGATGATGCCTGCAGCCAAGAAGATGTGCGATATCTACAACATCAAGCGAACGAGCATAAGCGCAAAAGACGTTGTCAAGGTGAGCCCCTTCAGAGTACATGTTGAGCGTATTGTGGCACAAATTGCAAGAATAGAAAGCTAAACTACACCATCGTAGCTAGTTCAAACTCAGAGCAAATATAGAGAAGCTCTTTCAGACGCCTGGGATGCCACGAAATGGCAAACCTCGACAGGGCGGTCACTAGATGGCATTATCTGTCCCGTTTCCCCTTCTGCAGGATACCCACACGACTTCCTCCCTTGGTGGGGCTATACATCACTTTTTAACCTACTTGACTATCCTTCGACCGTATTGCCGGTGAAGGGTATCAGGATTAACTCGAAGGATGACCCCAAGGATGCGTCTTACAAACCGCAAGACAACCCCTTCGATGCAGTTTATCAGGAAATTTGTAGGTTGGAATAGTTTGAGCCTGCTGCGGTATTTGAGCACTAACGAGCTACGCTGACAGATGATCCCGATAAATGGTCGAGCCAACCCGTTACTATACAGATCGTAGCTCGCCCGTTCGATGATGAGGAGCTCATTGCTGTTACGGAAATTGTGGACCAGGTAGTTAACGATGCTGAGTGATGACGATTCCATCTTTCAATAGGCAAGTATAGAGATAGAATTTATCCTATGACTAAAGGAAGTGTTGATTAACTTATTGCAAACATCAAAGTTACCCTGGTGATTGTGGCATATCCATGGATGCCTGCACGGATGCAGCAAAAAGATTGAAGTCAAATGTGTAATCAGGAGTCCCCAATGAGGGCGGTATATCCAACTGCTCATCGCTCAGGGTACCGTCAAGAAAATGGTACGACGGTAATGACGTCGAGATCCAAGGTTCTCTCTCGCCAACTACATCATAGCTCACAGCAGATGACCCATTTGGTGTGCTCGATATGCTCGGCGATTCTGGTACTTTAGCTTCGCCACTGGTCTGATTTCTTCTTTCTCGTCCCAAGCTCAGTTCTTCTCGGCTCGTGATGCTAGCACGCCTGTTATCGCTACCACTGTCCGTCGGTCGCAGGGAATCGGCATTTCGGTTAGATACTTGTCGCGCTGGGAAACCAGATGCAAGTTTGGAGAGATCTTGGATAATCTGCGAAAAGTGTTGATAGGGATAGTCGTCAAGAATGTCAGCAATTGCAGCAAATACGGACCGCAACCGCGGCTAATCGGTAACGCCGGGGTGAATTTTAGCCAAGCGGAATGCCAGTGAAGCTAAGTTGAGCAAATTAGAATCGACTCCTGAAGAATGTGAATAACCATGCAAACGCACCAGTGAAGACAGGAAACAATGCTGAATATGTTGGCGCCCATTGTAGATACCACTTGTAGTCATTATCCTCCGCGATAAAGCTAAGTATCTTCGTGCTTCGCTTGAAGGTTACTTCAATTAGGTGAGTCATTTCAGCGGTCGTTTTGTCGATGGCCGGATTTGTGGCGAGTTCGTTGTATAGCTTGCTGATGACGGCACTACACACAATAATGAAGGCATAATCTCTCTGTAGTCGGATACTGCTGCGCTGAAAACAACCCACACTATAATCTTGGTCTACCATCATTAGTAAGAACAGCAGAGATGAATGGCAAGGTTACAAAACTGAGATACCTTGGAATACAACATCCCAATGAACGAACCACTCATCAATATTCTCTTCCAAGCTACTTAATGTCTCCCCAATAGTGCCCACGAGACTGTGCCGAAGATTCAGCTCCTTGAGAAGTCGTCCTAGTATTTGTCAGCCGTGTTCCATGACTTGTGGATATGCCACACTATGCTGACCCCGAAGTTGAACTATTTCCACATTCGCAATGATTCTCATATCGGATGTAATCGAAAACCTGCTGTCCAAAAACTCTCGGAGAAACGGTTGATCGATCGGCTGCCCCTTCGACTTTCTGGCCGTGCCGCTGGCAACCTCTTGCTCAACCTGGTGGAGAATGAGGGCGGTTCGCATCCGTCGGATATAGCGTCTGTCACATCTTTTAAAAGAACTATTCTCGGAGCCGTTTGCAATTGGCGTTTGGTGAAATAAAGGGTCGAGTAAACTCATATCTTGGCCCATCTGATAAGCGTGACTAACAGTGAGCCAATTCTTGTCCATATACGCGGATAACAACACCATGCCTTGAATGGTTTCCAAGTTTGTTGTACTAGAGAAGAGACTCTTTGTTGCTAGAACTTGTGCTTCTTTGAAGCAGTTTTCGCTCTTGCTGCCGGCGTTCGAACGATCAGCTCGAAGAGCAATGGCAAGGATGACGGTGAAAGAGAAAGTTGAGCGCCGACGCACTGCATCAAACGTATCAATAGCAGGATCAAACAAAGGATGAAAAACATTTGCGTTAGCCATGTAGCTATGAGGGCTTGTCAGAAAAATATGATTCATGTTACGGAGATTTGGTGGGCATGTAATTACTTACAGCTGGAACAGCTTCCGGCCTTCGGATTCAGTAATGAAGCCTGCAGAGATAATATCGTCGTATCTTGAGGCTCCCAATGAGCTCTGGTTCTGTGCGCCGCTCTGGCTTGGCAGAGTGGATGACGTCCCTAGGCTACGTATCGAAGAAGGCGGGGGTGGCAGGGCTGCTGCGGTCATAGAATGAACTGCCGTAATCGGTGCGTCAAGATGCAGCATACTTAAACAATCTGCAGATGATTCGTTCTCCCTTAATGCCTTTTCCGAGGCCGAGTCTAAGGAAGGATTTTGTGGGGAATGGGATTGCTGCAGCGAACGAGTCATACATGGTTCATGTTGAGGAGTTTGGCGGATGCTATCGACGATATTCCTTAATTGGTGAACTTCCTTTTCTAACTCATCGTATCTACCACCCACAAAACACGTTAGTCAGAGGTAAATATTGCAAGAAGGGGAGACAGATACCTTGGCCGCTTGCTGCCTGTTCCATCTTCCGTTGATGGGATCTGTTGGGCTCTTTTTCTGCTGGAAAGCTCTTCGAAGACACAGTCCCTGCCGGTAGCTTGACAACGTCTACAGGGTGGGTTTTCGGCGCCAATGCATCGCGCTTTCTGCAGACGACAAGTACGACATGCTTTGAATGTTCTTCGTTGCGTCGATTTGTACACAATGGTACTGGGCGGAGCTTCACCCTCTTCTAGCATGTTTTCGGCGCTGTTGCTGGGGTTATTCTCCTTCTGCATCCTCTACACATCTGGATG
Source organism: Mariannaea elegans (assembly GCA_930272665.1). Lineage (NCBI taxonomy): Eukaryota > Fungi > Ascomycota > Sordariomycetes > Hypocreales > Nectriaceae > Mariannaea > Mariannaea elegans. The sequence goes on from CAKNEU010000085.1 coordinate 96,135, forward strand.
AATGACAATCCTAGCTACAGGATTGCTCAAGTTGGGCGTGGTGCCGGAGAACCATCAAAGAGGGAGATGCCAAACGCATATGGAATGCTTATCATAGAACCACATTATAATGCGGGGAAGTCGGGGAATGGGTTTCCGAGCGAATTGCACTCGGAAGATATGGCGTGTGAGCTACTGGAGGCTTATCTCAATCCTTGCATTATTAGGCGCTCGTACGCGATGGTGGAGTAATTAGATTCTTGTTCCATGCTCCTCAAAAGCCTGAGGCGTGTCGGAGGCTTCTTGAGTTGGCATTGCTTGATAGACGGCACCTCACGCCTCCGACTGCAATGAAATACTCCTCTAGGCAGCTAGTAAGAATGTGCAACAGAATTCGTATCCGCTTCGACGCATTGATACGAGGGTTTTATTGGGATCAGCCCTAATAGATGTCCAGTACTGACATCTGTTGCGGCTTGCTGACCTTAATATACGTCGATCGCCACGAATAATCGAATATAATGCGCTTCATAACGTTATACTTATTATGATGCGAAAATGGAAGGCCACTGGGTGGGTATGAGTGCTGGGCGTGATGGGGTCAGTATTAGAAACTATCCCGGGTCAACTAAAAGCATCATAGTAAATACGGCAATTGGAATAGCATCAAACTTGCTATCTACATTGCAAAGAGAAAAGTCTTCAGCGGCAAAGAATTCATTGCTGTCACCAAGCTACCCTCCAGACACCGTCGATGTGAGTGGAACAGAGGTCGGGAACCCAACCGGCCGGGTCGGAGCCGGGTCGGCTGGTCTCCGATTCCCCAACAATTGCTGCCTCCCGCCACGGAGCTGGATATTAGCACTGTCAAACTTTACAATTAGGGAGAAAAGCGAAATTGCGAGTATGCGCGTGTCGACGTGGCCAAATGCCATCACCACCTAACTACCTACGACTAAGTACTAAGTATTAGCGTGCTGATTGCAAAGGATGTCTGCGAATTCGGAGGTATGGCCACACAAGGCGATTCACTTGCTAAGAAGGATCCATATAGTTGGACCTTTACTTTCCAGAAGTCTATATCGGCTCTATCTGTCGCCAGGGAAAGAATCTGATCCGCACCAAATACTTCGAACTCATAAAATGACACCTGCTTATACCCCCAAGGTGGGTGGAAACATCACCCCTCCCCGAATGGGAACTGGGTAACTAACTTTGCATTCTTCCCAACAGTTTGATGACCCGTCATTATTGCACAGAGAGGCATACATCAACGGAGAATGCATGGTTGCAAGTTCGGGGGCTACCTTTAAGGTACACGGTATGTGTTGTTGAATAATCTGGGTTGACAGGACTAAATCGAAGCAGATCCAGCCACTGGCTCAGTAATTGGGCTATGCCCTGAAATGAGCCTAAGAGACCTCGATGACGCCGTACAGGCAGCCTCAGTGGCCCAAAACTCATTCAAATTCCGTAGTGCGAAAGAACGAGCAATGATCCTAACAGAATGGGCGCGTTTAATGCGAAAAAACTCAGAAGATTTGGCTAGACTCGTGACTTGGGAGAACGGAAAACCCCTTTCTGAGGCACGATCAGAAGTCGCATACGCTGCAGCATTCTTCGACTGGTTTGCGGGTGAAGCTGTCCGAGCATACGGAGATATTATCCAACCAGGAAACACATCCAACAGGGCTGTTATAAAAAGAGAACCTATCGGGGTCTGCGGTCTAATAACACCGTGGAACTTCTCTGTTGCTATGATCACCAGAAAGGTTGGGCCAGCTTTCGCAGCAGGCTGCACGGTTGTTCTCAAGGCGCCTGGGGAAACTCCGTTGACCGCATTAGCTCTGGCTGATCTAGGAGCTAGAGCAGGGGTTCCAAAGGGTGTGCTTAATGTGGTCACAGCCCTGGAGAACACAGTAGCTCTCGGTACTGCTATTACGAACAATCCTATCATACGTAAAATATCATTTACGGGCTCGACTCGTGTGGGCAAATTTCTCATGAGCCAGTCTTCAGCAACTTTAAAGAGACTTTCTTTAGAGCTTGGCGGATTGGCACCTTTTATCGTCTTTGAAGATGCTGACCTTGAAAATGCAGTTGACGGAGCCATCACTTGCAAGTTCCGAGGATCTGGTCAAACATGTGTTTGTGCAAACACATTTTTCATTCACCAGAACATTTACGAAGAATTTTCAAAGCGCTTCATCGAAAGGGTAAAGAAGTTCCGTGTTGGGCATGGTTTTGATGACCGCGTGACACATGGGCCTCTCATTCACGAGCGTGCAGTCAAGAAGGTTACTCTGCAGGTAGAAGACGCCAATGCAAAGGGTGGCAAAGTTGCAGTTGGCGGCGAACAGATGGATCACCTTGGCCCAGCATTTTTTCAGCCGACAGTTATTCTCAATACCACCCCTGAAATGATATTTACCAGGGAGGAGACTTTTGGCCCGCTAGCAGGCCTAGTCCGGTTTTCATCTGAAGATGAAGTCATCGATCTTGTGAACCGTGCCGAAGTTGGTCTTGCCGCGTACTTTTATAGTAATGACGTGAAGAGATGCTGGCGGGTCGCAGAAAGGCTCGAAGCCGGAATGGTCGGAATAAGCACTGGTACGTCCTATAACCTCAGAAAACTTCTCTATTCAAGCTAAAGTGGATATGCAGGTATAATCAGTGATCCCGCAACTCCATTCGGTGGTATCAAGCACAGTGGCTTTGGGAGGGAGGGGAGTGCATATGGCATTGAGGAGCATATGACGTTGAAGACTATGACCTTTGGCGGAATATGTTGAACTAGATATATATTAGAACCAAGCCACCCCCGTGAAGACCCAAGACATATCCCCCATCCACAGAGCTAACTTGGACATTCACTGTTCCATCAGACTGTTTAATAGACAAATTTAAAATCATGAAGCCAAACAAGGCCGCTTAAGAATTTTCATTTATGCACGCTATAAAAAATAGACTTGAATCGCATTATCCCATTCCATCCGTACTAGTTAGGGTTGGCTCGCAAGTCCTCAGCCTTTCCAACGCTATTGGGATCCAGGTAAGGGTGCTCGCCAATACCAACAACGCGGTTGCCGAAGCGATCACCGTAGCCATCGTAGTCAAAGGTCGCGGAATGGAAGACACTTCTGTTATCCCAGATAGCTATAGATGGTCAGTTGAGCGCTGCAAAAGATGGCCCTTAATGGGAGGCTTACCGATATCGTTGGGGTTTTGCCACTTAAGGCGTACTTGAATCGAGTGGTCCTGAGCGACCAAGTCGTAAAACCATGCAAGCAGGTTCTTGCTCTCCCCCTTTGTCACTCCGTTGATGTGGCCAACGTGAGCGCCAATGGGGAAGATGCTCTTCCATCCAGTCACCGGGTTAGTTCGGACCACGGGATGCACAGCCTTAAGCACCCTGCCGATGTTATCAGGAGCACCACGGGGCTTTTCGTAGAGCTCAAAACCCTGCTTATCAGCAATCTCACTGAAGTGAACCTGAGAAAAGGTGGCTGTCAAAGACTCGAGGAATTTCTGGTAAGCGGGGCTGAGGCGATCGTAGACATCGTAACCAGAGGCCCAAAGAGTATCTATGGTGATGCATAATTAGAAAGAGGGTCAATGTGTAATTATATAAGTCTATGGTGACTTACCGCCACCGGTGCTAGGAAGCTCGGTCAAGCGAAGGGAAGTGTAATCAGCTGGAGTAGGCTCGAATGAAATGTCGGCGTGCCATAGCTCATCATCTCGCTTAGTGACCACGATGCCGTCGTCGTTTGTCTTGCGATAGAACTTGTCGTATTGCTTAGAGCTAATGGTGCTGACCTCGAGGTCAGTGCCACCCAGTTCTCGCTCGGAGTTAAGAAGCGGGTGGATATGGAGGGTTGAGGTCGATGGACGACCAGTGAGCTCCCCAAGCTTCAGGATGAGTTTCTTCTGAAGCTCATTGGTCAGGCCATCCTGGGCGCGGAAGAAAACGACTCCACGTTGGGAGACTGGGAGGTGTTAGATCTCCGGGGCGGCTAATGCAGATCAGGGGCACGGATGCGGCACGCACTGGTAATGGCTAGGTCACGAATCAACTCGTCGGCATTTGGCGCGTTGAGCCAGTCGACGAGGTTCGCCTTGGGAAACTCGGTTCCAATAGCTGGAGTAACCTCAAAAGACTCATGTTCCTTTAGAGATCCTGAAAGCTTGAGAGGTTCTCGGATCAAGGTCTTGGCCTGTCCTTTGGTGTGGATAGGGATATCGGTTTCGGTTGCGGCGGCGACTGCGGAGGGAGCCATCTTTTCGGTAAAAGGCGGAAGATGTTATTAAGATAATTTGATATTGTAGAAAACGAGAAGGTTGGCACAGAGAGCTGATCCACGCCCTTTATACTCTGTCGCCTTCGGTCCGAAGGCGGCGGAGGAGGAGATCAATCTAAGACTCACTCGGCATGGCGAACGTCAATTCGCATCATCTTGACACCATGCCCTTGGCGGAAGTCGGTCGCTCAACGGTAAGTCGCAGCGACGTGCCATCGTCTGTGTGGAAATCGACATGACGGCAGCGTAGTGCAACATGTCGTGACGAGATGATTCAGCCAGTCTTAGTCGTCGCTCCCGCGATTGCGCCATCGAGCCCAAATCTAAAACAACGATTTAGCTACCACATCCCCTCCCAGGGATTTCGCAAGGATTGGTATAAATAATCGTCATCCCCAGACTAGCCAATTATGGTCAATACCGCACCACCCGAGTCGCGGGGAGGTCGAATACAGATGTCATGTTAGACCTGCGACCGGCATAGCGTCAACGGCGTACGCCTTTGCTTATCAATAATGATCTAGCATGTTCAGATGATGCGGAGATAAAGAATAAAATTATATCATGTCATTGAAGCCGCGCTTTTGTTTAATATTCCTATCCTGTCCTTCATTGAAGCTTATGACTCTCGCATCACCTCCGTCTGTCGAGCAGAGAATATCAGCAAGAATTGCACTACGCATTGGAGAAGTGCGCATTCCCTTTTAGCTCAGGGGCATCAAGCTTTCTTGTGATTTGAATAACAAGACCCGGCTGGTTGTTGCTTCTGTCTATTAGCCCTTCTCTTAAATTTACGTATATAGCATAGCCACTTACCCAACTATGATCAAGTTCGGTCTTTGCCTATATCATCCCAGTCCATGTTGTTGCTATCAACTTCATTAGCGTCTTGCCCAAGATTTCCAATTACGGTCCAGTAATTACCCATGATCAGCTTGCTAAAAAATAGTCGTCCTATCAGTTTAATTCCAGTCAGCTAAGGTCTCATTGAAAAGTCACCAATCAAAACTGACCCAATGTCGTATATGCTACAAGACGTCTTTGAACCCCATCGTCCAGGATAGGTACCAAATTTTGCAACAGTGTCATACGCTAGAGTCATCTTTTTCACCATTAGTAAAATGCATTGTGCCATTAGGAGAGAGACTTGCATCCGCAAGAGCAATGCTGAATGTGTAATGAGGATGGAAAATGAAGAAAGTCAACTTCAATCCAAACGTGACGCTAATTCCCACCTCAACCGTACCTCCATCCTTTGAGCTCCCAAGGACGATATTGTTCGGATCAATCGAGACCTTGTTGGCAGCGCCTGGCTCCATGCGTGACTGTTTCTTTGCGTTGTTCTCGGTATAAGGGAAAGTAAGCCTGCGGTCTCCAAGATTCATGATGACGCGAGCACGCATCATCCCAAAGAAATAGGCCCAGCCGTTCGAGTAGTCAGACTTGTTGATGCCTTTGCGTGTGGCAATCTGGTGGCCAACTTAGTAGTAAGGATCAAATGAGATCCATCCATTCAAATGTCCCACCTTCATCGTGTATCCCGGGAGGCTAATAGGATCATCCCGCAACAGTGCAGGGTTACCAAGACCTGCTCGAGAAATATCCCATTTACCAAAGCCCCCTACGGCCATGGTTGTATCCATCTCCCCATCCACATTGAGCCACCCATTTCCCACATCAACGTTGAACGAATTCTCGTTCATATTTGCCTGCAATTTACACTTCAGTGAACTTGAACCACTAAGGGTGAGTATCAAAAGGAGCCTACCGTTATTGAAACTCCGTAATCAAACTCGGTAGATACATTGCCCATAACAAGTACCTGTAGATAACGTTGGCGCTCCTGTCCTTCGCCGGTGCAATCAGCTTTCTCGTTGAAAAGGAGACGGTTTAGATCCTGGTGAACAACGGCAGCGCCTCGTTGACTATAATTAAATTCCAAATGATTCCCAAATGGGGTCACTTGCTTCATGAAGGGCGCCAGATATTTCCCCTCAAGTTTGCCAAGATTGAATCTCTGATAACTGTGTTGGTTATTCTTCCGGGCCTTCACTTGATCATATTCAATGTGGATTTTAGTATTGTCCGTATCCGTTCGAATGATTTCAAAGTTGAAGTCGAATAAGAAATCAAAAACCTGAGACGACGGGGTACGATGTGCGTAGTCATTCGGTAGGTTCTGATCTGCACATCGTTAGCCAAAGCAACATGATTCACGACTAGCCACAAACCTTGTGATACTCGAACAGAGATAGCTCGAGCAAAGTGATTCTGTGCACACTGTGGTCTTGGTCAATACCGCATTCTTATGTGCAGGCATTGAGCTTACATTGTCGGGCATTTCGACAATTGTGCCCTCCACACCTCCCTCAAAGAGACGCGAACATCTCCACAAATCCTCACCAAAGCAAACGATCCGAGCAACCTAGACTTTCTCAACTGGTTGATCAAGTACATCCGATGGACAATCAAGGAAAATGAAAGGCTCAGGTTCAATGAAAGGACCATCTTTTCGATGACGGAAAGAGGAGATAGCATAGGAATCGCCCGAAATTCGAGGATAGGCAGGTTCCAACTCATCGACGTTGGTCTTGTTGGGAGCAGGGCGGCCGCCAAAGGTAACATTTTCAGGCCTCGATCGAACCCTAGGACCGCCGTCGAGGAACTCATGTTCGAATTGAGCAAGGCTAAAGGGGGCGCCAGTTAAGGTTTTGACAGTCTCAAGATCATAGTTGAGATGCTTTATTTCATCTCCAGTTATAACAACCCCTGATATGCCATTTTTGATCACGTATTCGAGCCCAGTGTTAAGCGTGAGGTCGCTCTCATATCTATTTGATTATAGTCACCACCTTGTACTTCTCAAAAGCATAAGGTAACTTACTGTCTCCAGCTCTCAGTCTTACGCACAATATACTTAATGACGTCTTCCTCGTACATTCCAGCCTTGTCTCTTTCTCTAGTTTCTGGAATAATAGTGTGAGTATGTCGGTATTCTCGCTTTCGCAATGGGTTTTTGCTTCCCTCGGTAGGCTGTGATCCATGGCATGTCTTCGCAACGGCCTCCCAAGCCAAAAGACATATACTGAAAAGGGACGCGACAAAAAGGCCATGAACACAAATTACTCTTCACGGTAACAAGCCTTCCATCAGTATTCAGTCCTATAACAATGCTAGACGGCTCAACTCCTGCACTCCAGAACTACATCCAATTTTATCAGTAAAGTAAGCTCCTACCAACCTCGATTTGTCGGCACCACCTACCAAATTGAGTACAAGATCCATCTCGTTCAGGTTAGAGGGCGCATATTCGCGGCTTTCTTGAATGGGAAAGTCACTGTCCCAGATATCATTAAGGTCATACGTCATGAGATTGATCCAGTCGACATAGGATTCGACAGCTTTAAGATCAAATTGCTGGAGATACCACCGAGATGCTGGTGCCGTGAATGTGACGGTGTAATTGTGGCCATGTGACATTATTTCAGCCCTCAGCTCTCTTAATAATGCTGTATAATTTTCTCCATCTTCGTCAGAGCCGCCGTGCTCCTTTGACGAGGGGAGTTCCCAGTCTATAACTCTTATCAGAATCTACAATGATTGACAAAGTATGACCCAACTACTAACCAAAATCTATGCAATGTCAGCAATTGGATAATTGCACGGTCTCATCAATCCTGTTGTTACTCACTAACACCGTCATATCCAGCTTCTGACAAGAAGTCAAAAAGATTTTGAATGAAGGTGGCCCTATTCTCTCTGCTAGAGACCAGGTTGGAAAAGACACTCTGCCAGCTATTTGGATACCCGAATTGCCAACCGCTCAATTCAATCATCATTTTGAGGCGAGGATTTCTCGCCTTCGCCTGTGATCTCTCTAATGACATCCGAGGACACATCATAATCGCCGTGGACCCGGAAGCTGGAATCAATGTATGCATAAGCAACGTTAGCGTGAGTTAGCAAATGAACTGGGATATCTCGAGCCGCCTGTCTCCCATATTTGCTATATTCCCATTCCCACGCCGGCCAAGCTCCCCCAACCCTCATTCGCACGCGTGGCGCTGAGATGGAGGCTTCGGGATGCCATAATTTCTCCTCGGTTCCAAGTATAGCAGGGGTAATTTGGAAAAGAAGAAGGGAATGTGCTAAGAATGCTAAAAACCATGACCTGGAGGACGCCATGGCATCGCAGGATGCGGTATAGAGGCTGACTGAAGCGCGGACAATAGTCGCCCCGAGGACCTAAAACCGTGGGTGCTCTCAAGCAGTTCGGGTCGCGTGAGTTAACACGGCCTCAAGCAACTCAAAGAGACTAATCCGTGGGTATCTAGCTCAACTTGGGAACGGTCGCAAGCTAAAGAGACGCGAAATCAATGATGCAGGGACATGTTTTGGCTGGTTTGTGTTCGAACTTCGGAAACTGCCAATTTCGTTGGAGCGTGAAAAAAACCAGAGGCCCGTGTTTCGAGAATCTGAGTTACCCTAGAGCTTCGGTCAGCTTATCTATAGTCAAGGCTCTATCAAACTGCAGGCTCCAGCAGTATTAATTATATGAATTTAAATAACACTACCATCAGAATCTCTATCAACTTCTTGTACGATACTATTCTACCTCAGACCACATCACTTTAAGCCGAACGATCTTCATGACGTCGTCTGGTCGATTTGCATCCGCTAAACCGGTGCGAAAATTGTTCATCATCTGTGCACTTGTAACGCCATGGTTAGTAGCATACCATCCTAACGAGCTGTTTCCGTGCAAATACCCGTCGGTTGTACCCGACAAGCTCGCCATGCCATCCATCCCCTGGTAAATGAGGCTCGTTTGGGCTTGATTCATTGCATACCGCACCTTCACTTGCTTCATCGCCTCCATGATGGCAATTTGCGGTATGGTTGCAATGTAAATTTGCAGGCGTTGAATGCCAAATGCCTTGAACTTGTCCAACGCTGCTTGAGACTCTGCCGATCCCACAGGTCCGGCGTTGCACGCCTCTAGCCACATCTTTCGCATCCTGGGTGACCAATATTGGCAGATCTGAGCTCGCTCATCGTACTCACCCTGAATGGGCATTGAGCCAGCCAGCGATGTGTTGGAGACGAAGTCCAGGTAGCAACTCTGACAACACAAGACATCTGGATATCCCCACCATTTGGCCTTCATACGATCCTTGGTGCCGGGACATGGAGAGACTCCCGCCCATTTTAGCACATAGTCGGAGAAGTAGCTCACGACACCCTTGTCGAGCGCCTCTGCAAATCTGCTCAAGAACGGGACGAAGCGCGGACTTGCGGGACAGAAACTGCAGACGATGCTAGCGGTCGGATCTCGCTTCACTGGCTCGAAATATTGATCCATGTCTGTTGTCTTCAAGATGCCCGTGTAACATGCCTCGCAAATGCTCAACGAGTTACAACGACTGATGGTCCACCAATTTCCGCGTATGATACCATTTGCGGTGCAGGGAACAAGGCGAACAATCGCTTCGGCCGCAGTCCAGAAGGTGCCAAAGTTCCTTTGGTAAATTGCTGCGTCTAGAGCAACACACAGCGGGATAGATGACATACTACAGGCCGATTCCTGGACTATATCCTTCAGGAAGCCACCCAGACCTGAAGACGACGAAGAATAAGGCTCAAACTGGCTTCCGAACCTCGTCAAAGCTAACTTGTCCAGGTAACAAGTCTCACAAATGCGCATTTTCTTGATCTTTTGACGCGGGACAAACCAGTTGACCGTATTGGTTTGCAACACCTTGCCTTCGCACTCAGGTAGCTTGAGCCGGTGAGTCGCGGCGGCGACAAAGCCTTGCCAATCGTTATTTTTCGACATCTTGCCAATAGCGGAAGCAATATACGGTACGCAGAGATCGCAAACCCACTGCTCAGCCTCTCCCTGCTGCCGATAAGGGGAGAATCTGGACTCAAAGGCAGTACTTGCAATACGGTCCTCATAGCATGCCTCGCATGCTAGAAAATCGTCGATAATACCAGGTTGTGCCAATCCATACCACTTGCCACCCTCTGCGCCAGTGCTGAAGACGCGGGCCCGACACGCTGGAACCTCCTGGCGCTTTGTCATGTATGCACGCAGGGCACTTAAGTCATTGCTACGAACGGCCTGTGGCCATAAGGTCTCTTTCACACGTGGTGCCCAGAAGAGACAGAGAGAAACAGAGCCTTCTGGTTGAGATATCCGCTCGAAATGAGTTGCAAGAGGTGTCTTTTGTATGTGGTCGGCATGACATCGAGTGCAGATTAGGAATTTGGGCTTGTCTGGAAGTCGATACCAATCGAGTGAATAATCTATGGCTCTGATCTCGGGACAGTCCATGAGGACATTGGATGGTGGCCCAGAGGCTCGAACTGGAGCCGGTCCACGTGGACGGTCATCTTCAGCGACTTCTCTTTGGGTCTGGGGCGGCGTAGAATATGCGTTAGCTTGCACGTTGAGGGTGCTCATATGGGCTGCAAGATGTGAAAGAGGATCCTGTGAAGGTGCACCTAATGGTGCTCTAGTGTTGGGAACCGAGGTATTTTGAGAAAACGGAGGCGGTGGAAAGTGATTTTGGTAATTGGCAGTCCCTGAGCCCTGTGCATCTTGGGCTGGGTCCTTTTGCGATGGCGTATACTGTGGCGGCGATTGGTGTGGTGGCCCTGCGGGAGGTGGGGGAGGGGCAGGGGGAGGGGGAGGAGTGTAGTAATTCTGCTGCTGATGTGGACTTGTTGGACTATGCACTGGGGGAGAGTATGGAGTTTCATGCGGTGATGGCGATGTTACCCCTGATTGTTGCGGTGCAGGAACCGCGCCGGGAGGAGGAGGATAATAATGGGTTTGCTGCGGCTGGGCGAACGCACTCGTGTGGGTTGGTGGAGGGCCATTCTGAGTTTGATATGAAGGTGCTGTGGGGATTTGAGTCGGTAGAGTAGAGGCATGAGACGTCTGTGGATGAATCGGCGGTGCACCATATTGAGGTTGATACGAGGGCGCCGTGGCGGTTGAGTTGGGTGGAGGAGAGTTGTAATAGGTGGGGTTTACCGGAGGGTATTGAGAGGGGTATGAGTGTGATGGAGCTGAATGAGGAGCATGTGTGTTTACTGGCTGGTTTTGAGGATGCGTTGTCGGTTGTGTGTAGTTCCATGCGGGGTTGTGTCCGTGTTGTTGCTGAGGTGGAGGATGATATGGCGCTTGATGGCCTGTTGGGGGAGGCGGATAATAGGGATGGCTTGGCTGAGCGCCCGTTGCGTGGGAATTCGGCGGCGGAGGATGATGCGGAGTAGAATTCGGATGTGTGTACGGAGTGCTTTGCTGACCTGGAGGTCCTTGAGGCGCCGAATATCCGTACGGCGATGTCGGTTGATGGTAGCCATTCTGCGGATACTGGGATCCCTGAGGAGGCGCGTTTTGGTACGCATCCTGACTCTGCTGCTGCGGGTTAGCTAGCGAGTTGGCCACTCCCACAGCCACATCGAAGAGGTTCCTGCTAAGCTTCTTCATATCCCAGCTAGGAGATGGCGTGCAGGGTGCGGTTTCTGATCCAGATCAGCGTACGTGATGGAGGAATCGCAAAGTAGAGATTGGACCGCTCTCAATCAAGACCCAAAGCCGATTCAAGCCACCTGAACGATCTGGAGGCGGTATTTAATTCCCCTTGAATTATGTTCCATTATCGAGTGAGCGCTGCCACACGATCCTCGACGGGCTTCAGCCAAGGCTGACTGGCTGGTGGTCTAGACCGGTCTGGTGTCCCACAGCTGAATCAATGGGGGCCATTTCACAGAGTGCAATGTCGGACAAATACAGGCATATCCCATGCCACCTCAAATCCTTTACCCAAATTAACATAGTTCCTCAGCGTGTTGAACCCAGTTTATGCTGGTTTGTGCCGATAATTCCGAAACGATATATATAGCCCATGGGGCTGAGTTAAGCGTACTGTATGCTTGTCTCAATTCTTATCTGTACAACTCAAAAGTTGATGCCCGATGCGATGCCAACGGTACAGAGTAGATCTCGGGGTAATCCTTGTTTCTCTATTACCAATCATCTCGTAGCTTAGCCAATGTGAACCGGAACTGGTGTAAAATGGATTGTGCCTTGCTCAACCACGTTTAACATACTGTACATACGGTGACTACCCCTCCTTTTCATTATCCCCTAGTCTAGCTGATAAAGGACCATCTCAACCCCACTCACTTCGTTGTTGGTGGATCGCCGAGCTTCCCGAGCGTCCGTCCCTCCACATGCGATGCAACGACCAATCGTAATTGCCTTTCCTCCTCAGCGTTGCGAGTGAGGCATACTGTACAACAATTACTATACTTTGGCTTTTTGGATAATGGCTCTAAACATGACCCTTGGTTTTGGCTGCAATAGGATATACCGAAGGGCTACATGGACTATAATTCCAGATCTATTTCCAATATAACCCTTATTGACGAGCCCTATACGCCCTATCGCCCACTAAGTGAACGTGCAAACGCTATTCCCAGGGCTTTGGATAGTTAGTTGATGTTTTGAACATTGAAATAATGGTTATCGCCGTTCAAGATTTTGCACTGCTTCAATATATCTCTTCCGCACGTCTAAGTCGACCTATTATTGTAGCTGTCTTTGTCTCATATCCTTCCCATCTTGAGCGGTCGCTATCTCGATACACTTTTCAAGTTTCTTTTCAACCTTGAACTGGGTAAATTTGACATGTCTGCTTCAAAATTATCTGAAAACATTCGTTAGTAAGTCAACGCCAGCTTAAGATGGGAGCACTAGTACGTGATGGAACCAGAACCCCGCCTCGTAACACGCCGCACGGTTGTTTCTACATTCTTTTCTGTTGCATATTGGTGGTACAAAGATGATAGTGATATGGACGGTGAGCCCCTCGAGTATAACTTGAACGCAAGCGAGAATGAGCATTACAATGTCGATAAGGATATGGTGAGCAAGACATCGAGGACGACTTTAGCGACTCGGCTAGCGAAATGGGGTCAACTTGGTCTTTCTCCGTCTAGGGTTCAAGTAATGAGGGCCTCACTGTGTCCTCCATCGCCAATTTGTCAGACGACACATTTGGTCTGCTTTCGGGCCGGCTTGAGGCGTTGGAATACGAGCACATGGCCGGCCGCAACTGCCAACCCCTGAGCGAATATCATGGGGTTAAGCCCCCAGCTGCTTAGATGAGGGGCTGCACGACACTTCAATGTCTGTTTTGCAAGACAGAGAATTTGCAATCCAATATGAATTGGCTGGGCTTTGAGAATGATGCGGAGTATCATCTCACAGGCGTGTCTAATAGTATTGGTGCTGGCACTAGGGCCAATTGCATCCCTGTTCACAACAGAGCAGACAGTATAGTGGTAAATAACAATACTGAGCCAAGCCGAGTGATGATGTTACTCGGTGAACTAGTTTTGTCTCATGCCATAAGCCTACACGTTACTTGAGGCTTGACTATATTGCCCCAGGGTTCTGAGCCACCTTTTACCCCACTTGCTTCGAGTTGTTCATTGGAGTGAGTCGCGAGACTCTAAGCTACATCGACGTGGATTTCCTAGTCAAGTATCGCCAATACTTGGTCAGTATTGTCAGATAGAACAGAGGTTCTGTTATGAAAGGAAGTAACCGAACAAGGCTGTGCAAGGCTGAAATAGTCTCGCAAGTGTAGCGGAATAACCTCACACAAAGAGATAGTAGAAGCCCTAGCGCAACGCAACAAAGGAACCCTTTGAGGATCAAAGGGATCATATTTCCGAGTACATAAGCATATGATCGGATAGAAAGGATGATAAAATGGATATATAAAGGGCAGATTGTTTCCCTAGATTAGAAGACATCAAGCAACTCATACACATGCAATTTGCACACACAAGAGATTACTACAATTCGATTATTACAATATCTCGCGTGACTTTTACACACACACAACTACACGAACCACTAACAAGATCACCATGGTATCTGACAAGTATGCACTAGGGCGACAAGTTTTGCCAAAGATATGACGACGTCGCTAGCGGCTTGCACTGGGTATGGCGGCACAATCTAGGCAATGAGTACCTTGCTGCCAATCCCATCATCGTTCTTGGCTGGAAGGATATATGTAGAGCCGCAATTTCGACAGGCAACTCATTCAAGATAAAAAAAACAGACCCTTTCTACTGCATCGAAGAACTCAACGGCCATAAATATCAGGGGATCTGTTTTTGAAGCTCCCCTCAAGAGCCCATTCACCATATCGTGGGACACCAGCCATCCAAGGACATCGCCTATCTCTACCTCGGCTATCTTACCTTGAACATTTCTCTATATCCATTCATGAAGCTCAATGCGAAGACGCCAATCCAACCAAACGGGTCCAGTATGACGCGGGCTACCTGGCGCAGACAAAGATAGAATCCGAAAACTCCGAGCCTCAACTTCTTGAGGTATGGGAAGTAAATGGGTCCTACGATCAACCAATCCAGGATAAGGTTATGGCTGAAGGAACGCTTTAAATGTAAAGGTCATACCTTTACAACCCCTTATTCCTCCTTCCGACAAGACCAACTGGGATAGACTTTACCAGAACATCGTAGTCAACTGAGAAAACCTCGAGAAATTGAAAAATCGAGAACAGGCATGGCATGATATAACATGACATTTACAATATTGTGGATAGCATTGAGTGCATGAGAGCAAGGTGGGCACCAGTTGAGGAATATTCTTGAGACAGTCAATCTACGGCTCCGAGAATCACACGGACGCTATGCACTTAAGTTTCCACTACTTTTCTTGTATTCACATACATTATTCTCTCAAACTATCAACAAACTTTTTCTACTTCAATAGATATTTCTAGACAGGAGCGACAATGCATTCCATGGGGGCTCAATATCAAAGATTGGCAGTCTTCGGTGATTAAAAAGGTCTGAAATTCTGTTGGCGTTTTAATGAATACCTTCAGGGAAAGTTCTTGAATGCATTATCAAAGATTCTGTTCCCCACTGACTGGTAGGTCGAAACGTAGTTGTCTCCCCAAGGCTGCATCCAAGTGTCTGGAGTTAATGGTTAGTAAAAGTTCGCGACCATAGCTTCAAGGACAACTTACCGTAAGTTGTAGCGGGCTTTGACTGACAGAGCCAGATGATAGTGTTGTTAAAGCCATCTCTCATGCCATTGCTAGGAAATGCGGACACTACAGCGTCATATTCTTGCTTGGCGACCCCAAGAGAAGGCCCAGAGAAGTCGGAGTTAATTCCACTGCTGGCAGTCATAACTTCAAATTCTTTAAAGTCGGCAATAGCGGGCTGTGAATGAAGAGCGATCGCGTCCCAGACGAGCTGCACCCGTCGTTGGTCCCAACTCTTACCGTATTTGTTCTTCCCAAGAAAATCACGCGCGGCAATCGCACCGTCCACTTCGAACCGCTTGTCCTTGCTAATGAATGGAGACCCAGGTGTTTGGTCCCAGCCTAGGTCATGCAGAAGGACGGACACGGCGTGTACCTCCAAATCGACGCTCTTGCGAAGAGTTTCGTTGTGGTTGATGATCAGGACACCAAAAAGCCAACTGCGCATGATGTGCTTGTAAACAAAGTCGCTGCAGTGTTTGACGGCGTAGTCATGGGCATCGCGCACGATTGGACTATCGACAACACGAACACCGCCAATCGTGCGCTGAGGGAGACTCCTAACGTAAGATAGCCTGTTATCCGTGGCGATTGAGCTCCGAGGCGCTGCCTCAACTTGCAGCATCAGCGGGAAAAGAGCCAGGAGCTGGATTAGTTTGCTGTAAACCTTCATGATTGGAGATTTCAAATGTGAGTTCTGACTTTGGGTTGCTTCGAATGAGGGCTCTGATTGTGTGGATAAATCAAAACTTTGGTTCTATCAACTGTCTTTTATTCATTAGCCGCTACATGTCCCGGATTATTAGCGACGTTGTATCGGATGTAGCATGTTGAAATCGCCTATCCTTGCCTATCCGCCATTTGACCGAAACGTATTTATCAGCCAACTTGTTCACTAATCGTCAACCATGGGTCAAGGCGGTGGGAATTGTGCCGATTAGACCTAAGTACCGGGCCTGATCGGAAGTAAAGACGCTTGGTCAAAGTTGTCCTTGAGATGCTTACTACAATCCTCACTAAGGTTCACTTGGAACTGTGATTTAGTACCAGCGAGCTAGTCTAATTGATTTGCTCCAACAGTATACTACTGAATAGCAATATCGCTTCATTGTGATTAAGGATACATATCCAGCCATGTGTTTTGATCTCTTTACTTGCAAGCTATCGGCCAAAATGTAGCCCAATTGTCTGTCTTTGTAGCATCCGAGAATTAACGGCGATTTGCTGCATTTCGGATGATTCTTCAACCCGCTTTCGTACCATTTGAGATAATTCGATCATGCTGGCGGAGCCGCAGAGCGTGATGTGATGTAAAGGGGTGTTACTAACTAACCCTTTGGATCTAAATTAATAAGCCTGCTGTTCTACGGAGTAAACTCGGGCTGCAGAAATAATTAAGGAAATGAGCCATGATCCGGGGAAACGGCATTATTAGCGGAAGTATTAATGAGGTCAAGTAGAAACAGAACAAGTCAGGTGGCATAATGAAGTGCAAGTGAGACAACGTCGCCGAATTTCCAGTCTCTCTGGTAAAGCTGCCCACTCCATCAGGCCACTAAGAGCGCTCAATGCCGAAAATTAACGTCCTACGCTAGCCTCTTTTATGCGATGCAAATGACGAAGACTAGATTTAAATCAAACATCTACGACAATGGAGAGCATAGAGGAATAAACCTACTAGTTCATTAGATAACCGCTTCAATACGGATGTGCCGAAAAATCTCAATTAGTGAAAAAGACCTCCGCCGTGAGCGTGCGTCAGTCAGTCATTGGGCAACCAGAATTCCCGCAGTGGCAAATATTTTCGTCGTTAATAGATGCTGGTCAAATTTTCCTCTCGTCTCTCATACGCTCTTCCAAACCCACAATAATAAGCCTAACCGATAGACTACTACGTGGTAGTTACCTGGTAACCTAAATGTCCGACATCCTCTATAGGACAGCGGTTCCTTCGCTCCTCGATGGTACGCCCCATTCCGCGTAGTTCTTTATATTGCACTGTTGAAGGTCATGAGGGTATATGTGTCGACGATCTATTAGCATGCAAATGAATGCAAGCACTCCTTGACATGAACTGTCTCAAGGTTGGCGTACTGTTATGAGAGACTGCTCGTGCAACAGCGATGGATTCATAAACTTAGGTGTGGTTAAGGTGGTCGCTTGCCACACCGACATGCCAGCCCAAGTCACGTCGTGTATGTAGTTGGCTAGTGAATTGTTGTCAAACGCGTCAGAGTTGGTTGCAACAAGACCTCGATGTCTCGTTGTCGCATTAATGAGGGAAAACTGTGCCTATAGAAGTTCTTAATTGTGCCTCCCCTAGAGGGGATAAGATAGTCGGCCTTGGATGAATTCATCTTGGAAGAATTTGTCAGCATTGATTTCATCGTGATGATCAACGTTATCACAGTTGGCCCGTCGGCCTAGCTGTTGTTCCGTCCGACAAAACATGTCCTCGGAAGCCTACGGAAGAGGGATATTGAGACCCGCCCCCGGAAGTCTTTAGAAGAAGACGATTAAAAAGACCGATCAATTGACTTAGCTATAATGCTGATGTTGCGTTTTCAACCTAATCTAATTATAAGGTTAGGTCGAAGGATGAGAAAACAAAAAGGCTGAAAGATTAACTGATATCCAACGATGCAATAGAGAGGAGGTGGGATCGTCGTGGAGAGTTCCAGAAGCTCCCAATTTCTAATTAAATGAATGTTCCAAAACAAAACTTTCATACCAATACAATACTTGGTGGATAGGGGTAAATTTATCAGTTGTGGCGAGGCCTCAAGCGATGACACCTTCCGAAGATCCCGTTATCGACCGTAGCCCGCGAAACCCCAAAGATCCTCGAAACAGTAGAAAGGGACCTTAAAGCCCAATGCTACACTACAACCGGGGCCGGTAAGTGTACCGTGCTGATCCTAACGAGTTAAAATTAAAGAAAAAAGAACATGCCAATACATTCCAAGTCCCTGTAAAGCAGCTACCCAATATTCCTCACGAGAATTTCATGATTTTGGTTAGCATATGATGGCTGAAAACCTATACCATATCGTTGTTTTCTTCAGCACATTAAAACGCGAGCATACGATTACCTCGAATAAAGTCGCTAATTCCGTCCTGGACCCTCTGGAAGGGAATGCACCCGCACGATTCGTTTTGCAAATGGTTGATAAGGCTCGCAAGGGTTTTGAAGTCTTTTGCACAGTCTCTCTGAGGACAATGGTAAAGAACCTGCTGATCTAGAGCAAGTGTTAGTTGAGAGTCGGCAGGATGATTTGCACAAGAAATTGATTACTCACGGGCTGGGGAGTTGACGTGCTGGTTTAGGCTTTCCAGCTTGGCAAATGTCCGACGACAAATGTAGCACTCGTAGGCCCGTCCATTCCAAGACTTCTCGTTGACTTCGCATGTATACGATGTATTCCATTCTAGGAGATTCTTGGAGATGAGTCCTTGGGGATCCTTGGATCGAACAAATTGATAGATGGTGTCACGGTTGAGACCGTGGGCGACCGAGCACGCTCCAGATTCCAAGTGGTGAGTGACTCCCGTGGCGGTCGTGAAACAGTTGTGGCAGAAAGGACATTCGATTCTTGCTCCTTGATGAACACGGGATTGAAGATGCTGTGATCCGGGTCAGTACTTCAAGGTTCGATAGTACGACTAGCAGGCCAAGGTACCATTTTGATGTTGTTGTAGTTGAGAAAGGAGCGATCACACTTGGCGCAATAGAAGTGTGTGTCAATTTCATGCTCGGTACACTGTACCTTCGTGGGCCAGGTTTTGTAGCACTGCGAACACTCATAGGAAAAATGGTTTGTATCACTCATGTGTTGATTACAGGCACCTTGACTTCTGAACCATCTTGGGCACGAATCACATTCGAATTCAGGTGGGGAGTGTCCGGTGGAATCACAATGATTCTCTCGAGCGCCAAACCCTGCGGGAAAGGTCCTAGAGCACGTTCCACACTCGAAGAGATAGTTCAGTGGCATGATGAATCGTAGATTGAAGCGAAGCTCGAAGTTATAGGGCCAGGTTGCAAGCACAAAGGTTCGAAAGGGTTCATCGGGCACACATACATATTGTTGTTCTTATCTCCTAAGGGGGGTAGGAGGGGGGGCTGATAGTGCCTCAGGCACTAATTACGCGGCAACGGACGGGTGAGATAGTCTATAGGGTAACACCGACCATGTGTTGAAAGTCACGTGATGGAACTCACGAGAGCTTCAAGCCCTGGTGCCCTCGTTTGACTGAGCAAGTGAGCCAAGGGCCCACGGGAATAACAACACTGTAATTAGCTGTGTGCGCGCTGCTCCGTACTGTAGTAACTTAGTCAATGCAACTCTTTGAGCAAGACCCGTAGCACCTCCGCTAACACCATGAATGTGTTAACGGAGGTGCCACAGTGTAACGGTCTGGTCGATTCCCGACAGTAAACCAGGTCGCAGAGTTTATGTTAGCAGAGAGATCAGTGCGTTAAGGTCTGGGCAAGTCGTAATGTTACGTCTCATGATGCACAAGTAGATTGTGGTCACGAAGTTGTACTGAATGTGACAGTCTGGATATATATATGATGGAGCGACATATTCTGGGAGCGCAGCGGCCCTGGACCGACGTCGCTCCTTGTAGTCGGCACTCCTTTGCTGGTTGGTGGGAGTTTTAACGAGGCACCTGTCATTCTGCCAGCCCAGACCGCCTACTCTAGGTCATCATGCAGGGTCGTGAGACACAGGTCCTGACTGAAAGAGATGCATTAATTGGATTGGTACAAAGGGGAGCAGTAGTGCTAGAACTAATTACAGTATATTCGTTTTCCCGACTTCCCTATGGCCGAAGCTATCGGTTTAACAGGCAACAGGCTTGAAGCCTTCATGTCCAAGCTTGCCCGCGAGCATATCATGTATTTGTCAACTTATGCGATAGGGAAAGGTCCGAAAGGATACAATCATCAATCGATCAACCCGATCAACAGCGATTCAAAACGAAGCTAGCAATATGGCAATGATAATGAAGAAAACGCCGATGAATATTGCTATAACTGACACCTGCCCATGTTTCTTTGACCTGTTCAACGTAACTTAAAAAGGTATAAATAGCCTTCCTTTGAACCTGTAGATGGCTAGAAATCAGCAGCCTCTATGGCTCCTAAGTCACCTTTTGTTCAAGTAGTAGGAAGGTTGAGCTGTTCCCGAAACGACGGCTCGGGGATGTGGACAAGCTCAAGAGTCAGCGCGGCGGCATCATGGCGTTCATGTTCTTCAATAGATATACCCGTTATAGTCTTGAGCAACTCAATCGCCTCATCAGTTGTCATCAGTGAAACTTCGATGCCTCGTAATAGCCCAACCAGGATTCTTATGATCCGCTATGGTTCATAGCACCTTACCTTTAAAGTCTAAAGGGATGTATTATAGTGGGTGTTTGGTGTTTTCTGTGGCATAACCAACACCGGATAGCGAAAGTATTATTGAAAGGTCCAACCAAATCCCGGCTTCAGGCACCCTCAGCCCGCACGAGCCGCTGTTCAGCTGACTCATTCCGTGTCTCAGCTTCGGTGTACAACTTCAAACGCACGGGAGAGGTGGCTCTCAGTCGTAATCGCCGTTCGGATGCATTAAAGATAATAAATGAAGTGCATATCCAGGTCCCAAGGAAAATAAAACACGAGCCATTTATACCATCACAGATGTGTTTATGTCACTTTCCGATATGATTGTGGTGGCACGTGAACCGCAGCAGACCTTTTTTCGTTTTATGCTATAGTCTATTAATCTGATTTGTGCGGATTACGCAAGTTAGGGGATTATATCAATGGAAAGCAGGAGTACGAATATGCGAATATCTCTGACCCAATGACGACATAACCGCCCCCCTCTAGACTGTAGGATCAAATCTCCCAAAGGGACTCCCTCCCTCACCTCTAAATCCACTTTTTATTATCCTTCATCCCCTTCCACAGGCCCAAGTACCCATACAAATGCAACCGTTCCACGCCACAAAGTACGTTCTGCATCCACCTCCAGTTCAAGACATGTTGCCGCATTCCGAACAGCCCCATCTCACGGAGATGCCGATTCTAATTTCCCGCCAATGTCTCACCTTTAGAACAATGATTCCTAAAAGAGACGAAAATAAAAATAATGTTGGTGGCTCCGAGAAGCGCACGTCTAGGGGTTGCCGGATGCGACCCGGGTTGTCCGTCCGCTAAGTTGCCAATCCGGCGAGCCTCTTCCGCCTCCAGAGCTATGTAATTAATATCGCCATCCACATCATTACTGACGAGTAAACACCCCCAAAATCTCAAAAAAGATATTTTTCTTGTCGATCTCTTCTCGCGGGCGCATAGATGTTGGTGGCTGCAAGTGCTCGGGCCGTGCCTCAAACAGGCAGGAACATAAGATTGCCTCATCATCAGGGATAGTTGCATCACCTCAGCGGAGAGATCACCACGGGATGCACGCGGGATTAGTGCTGATCGAATCTGTACCCTACGCGATCGCCAGGGAACCATCCAGATCGAAAGATTGTTCAACTTACATCAGTTCGGGGTTGATGTAATGAGCTCAAGGATACGGATTACTGTCAGCGTTGATGGAATATATGGCAAGTGTGGCAATATGTCGTAATTTTTATCGGAAACGTAGGAGGTTGATGATAAAAGGACCATATGCTGCTCGTCTTCAAAGCGGTCCGGTTCTAGCATCCTCCAAAGACAAGCACCGCTCTTTAGAAACAATGAGCTTTAGTAAAACTGAGGCAAGGATTTACAGAGTCTCGATATCAGGAAACATGAATAGCCCTAAGTTTAAGCATATAAAAGGCTCCCGAGAATTCAAGATACATGCTTGTCGAAGGTGGCCTGATTATGATCTCACTTATATCACAAATGTGCATAAAATGGACATTACTGGTATCAAGATGACAAAAGATGCCCAAAGCCACTCTTCAGGGCATCAATCTATTAAACGATGGGTTCTGGGTATCGACGTCATATCGCCTACGAACAACTATTCGGCGACGACCAACGTTAAACTCGCCATCCAGGGCAATAAATACTAAAATCAACCTTGTAGTATAGACTCGCAACCTTCAAAAACATCCGACTGTGGCATGTTATTGTCCAGCAAATTTGTAAACCAGAAAAGAAACAATTAGTGTTGCTTAAGCTCAGCATTAGCCAGAGCCGCGTCGACAGCCTCCTGCAAATCGAGATGGAAGTAGGGTCGGTTGAGACCTTGGACAGCCACGAGACGAGAGTTGGACGGGTTCTTGCTGTAGCCGCCCTTCTCAGAGCCTTGGCTATTGCTATCAATGGCCTCAATATCTTGCTTGACGGAAACTTGCGCAGCCTTCTCGCCCAGGGCGGCGGCAGTAGCAGGACTGTCATCTCCACCGAGATCAGCAATTGAGAAAATGGATCGCCACTGACCAGCCTCAGTGTCGCGAGGAGTACGGAAACCAAATCCAGCAGCAGCCAGAGCCCTCTTGGTCCAGCGGTTCTCAATGTTGGCAAAGTGCCAGTCAACAACCTCGGGAGAGGCGAAACGGTCAAGCTGGTTGCGGACATCGATCAGAGCCTGAACGGAGGTGACATCGACATTATTGACGGTTGAGAAGTCGAAAATGACAGCCTTGAGAAGGGGGCGCTCCTCTTCGGCAATCTCCTTGATGTGGCGAGGCTCGCCATCATTCCAAGGTCGATCGCCAAGCGAGCCAATAAGAGCGGGGTTGGTTCGTCGACACTCCTTGAAGATGGTTGAGGTAAGATGGTTGAGGTAATGCGTGGCGTTGGGATAGTTGAAGCCCTCAGAGAAGCGGTAGATGAAAACACCAGGGTACGGGGATCGGACGATAACTTTGGGGTTGGAACCATCGCTGTGGTCTACAGGCAGGAAGCCAGCGCGGAGGGAGCTCTCATTCTCGTCAACGGGGACCTCCTTGGCAATGGAGCCAGGGCTACCAGTGCCATCGTGGACGTTAGCCTTGTAGGTGCGGACGCGAACGACACCAAGGAAGCGGCCCTGTGTTTGGAACAAGCGGAAGACGACAACAGCAAATGAAACGCTGATGGTAGTATAGATGCCATTTTCAATGGTGGAGAAGATGGTAACAAGAACACCAGCAAAGAAGATGACAACCTCAAAGGGAGCGACTCGCCAGAACTGATAGATGACTTTAGGTGGAGTAATGACATCACCAACGGCGTGAATAATAACGGCAGCGAGACCGGCATTGGGGATGTAGAAGAAGACAGCCGTCAAAGCATAGAGGGCGAGAAGGACAACGATACCAGTAATGACGCCAGCGAATGGGGTTCGAACACCAGCCTTAGCCTTAATGGCAGTACGAGAGAAGGAACCAGTAGCGGGATAGGCGCCCACGAAAGGACCGAACAGGTTGGTGAAACCAATGGCGACAAGCTCCTGCGAGGGGTCGATAATGTAGTTGTTGACGCGTCCAAAAGACTTGGAAATGGAGATGTGCTCAATCAGAACCACAATAACGGCAGCGGGGAGCTCCGGGAGGAAGGACTTGATGATGCGGGCGTTAATTTCAGGGGCACCAGAGTGAGTGAAACCTTTAGAAATTGTTAGTCCATGTGCAGCACGGCATATGCTCTAGAGATGGGGGTAACCTACCCTTTGGAACATGCCCGATGATGCTAACCAGAGGATCATCCCTGCGGTGGATGTTAATGCCGGCGCTAATACCGGTGTAAAGCAGAATCACAAAGGCAGTTCGTAGGGTCGAAATGAAGAAGTAAAGCTTAGAGCGGTGTGGTTGGCGCTTAGCAAGTGTAGAGCATGTGATGCGGATGAGGTAAAGCATAAGCAGGGCGGTGAGACCAAGAGCAGCGTCGATCTTAGAGGTACCGAGATTCTTGAGGGAATCGATGATGACCCTGTAAGTAGCGGCACGGGTGTTAACGCCCTTGATACCCATAAGCTTAGGCACCTGACCAGCAATAATGTTGACTCCGGAACCAGTCATGAAGGCGCAGATGGCAGGAAGAGGGATGAACTCCACGATCCATCCAAGTCGGATAAGACCGAGAAACGTGACGATGGAACCAACAATAACAGCGAGAGCCGATGCAATAACGTGACCCTCCACGTCAGGGACCTTCTGGGCAGCGGAGAGAACAATGTTACCGGTGACTTGGGACATGACAGCGACAGGCTGTGAGACAATGGTCAGCTGGGCGCGGGGAAAACGCGGGGGAGACTAAGGGTCCAAATGTTGCAGATTCGAGGACAAACGTACACCAATAGTAATGTCCTTGGAGGTGGCAAAAACCCAATAGAGCATGACACCCATGAAAGAGGAGTACAAGCCATATTGGACGGGGAGTTGGGCGAGCTGGGCGTAGGCCATAGACTGGGGTACAACAACGGCGCCGACCGTGATACCTATTAGTGGAGAGTTTAGCGACATGACCCAAGACAGTTTTCCGCGACTAATCGCAAAGCGCAAATAACATACCAGCAATTACATCACCCAGAGCCCAAATCCAATTGTACTTGCCAATCCACGACAAGAAGGGAAAAAGACGATAGAAGTAGTCCGCAACATCGTGAAGGGTGGGTGTAATCTCCGCCAGAAACTCGGCCACAGTGGGCTCCTGCTCAACGAAGGGGTCGGCATTTGTGATGGAGGGGGGGCGCTCGTCAGGCTCGACGTGGTCAGCGCGGACGAACTTCTCGAGGGCAGTTCGGCCCTTGCTAGAAGGGGAGGCCATTTCGTCAAACGATTAAGATGCAATTGAGGAGAGGGCTGTTCGCGGTTGAGAAAATTGGCAGAGAAGCGGCCTGTTAAAAGAGCAAAGTATCGCGAACTCAGGCACTCGCCGGATTATCGCTCGGTCGGTCGGGGAGTGGCACACTCTAGAGATGCGATCAAGGTGGGACAAGTCGTCGCCAAGGCGCGAAAGGAAGGAGAAAATCAGATGACGGGTGCGGGTGACGCCAAGTAGAAAGAAGGCACTTGAGGAAGGGTGCCGTTCTTATCTAGATGTCTGGGTGTCTCGCGGTAAGAGACAGAACCTGTTCTCTATTGAAGATGAACGAAGAGGACACTGAGATATGGAGGAAGAAGAAAAAACTTGATGAGGAGGAGGACGGTGTATTAATTAAGTTTCTGTCAACCGACGGGAGGCGATCCCAGATGGAGTCGGAGCCAGAGTCTGATTCAGGCTGGACTCGACACCGGTGGAGCACGGCCTACGCAAACACGACAACGCCATGCCATCATCTATTGTCGAAACTCCAGGGAAAGGTGCGACTTCCATCGTCCAGGGTCGCCTGACGGTCGTGGACGGCACCAAGACACACCGGGGCGTCGGGAGCGACAGGGATTTCTCGGGGAGTACCAATAGTACTGATACTTCGGCGGCTCACGATGAGTTGCTCACCAGACCCGCGCGTACCATGAAAGTACTCTTCCTCGGAGCATCGCATCAGGGGACCACGGGGACTTGAGCTGAACCCCCTGTCATCGCGTCGAAACGGCCGTGTGGACAATCCGCATCCACCCCGGCAGAAGCGTAATGGAGGGGGGGCCACGGGGAGTTGGCTGCGTCGGTCGCGTGGGGGAGCTAACGAGGGTTCCAAGCCGAACAAGGGCTACGGCGCAAGGGCCCCATCTTTCGTCCATATTGCGTGCTGGCTAGGATGCGAGCATGCCATCGTCGTCATTGCGTAGAGCATCCGCTGAGAGTCCACCAGCTTGCGTCTTGCTTTGGGCTTTGGGCATCGGTGGGGCTGAAGAGATTGATCCAGGCGCCACAACCAGTGGTGTTTTCTGGCTATCTGCGGTTGTGGAAAGGAGGCCATATCAGCGCAAGTGGCGGCTCTTAGGAAGGACCAACAGGTGGATGGGACGGAGTCATTCCGACCATCAGCAAAATAAAACCAAACAGAAAGAGGGTGCCAAAGGAACAGGAGCCAAATTCGCTTCTCCCGTCCAACAAGAAGAGTGTGGCCAGGAATGGTCTCAGCAAGCAGACCATTCACGCAAACAATGTCGAGCCTGTTAGGAAGGGAAACCCGTCCAGATCGCCGCACGACGTTTTCACGACGATGGCGCAATCGTTCTTGAAGCCAATCGCGGGGAGTTGTGCCCATCGAAAGCGGATTCTCCAAAACCACTGGACTGCTCTGGGGCGTCGTCCATGCCTATTTCGGCTTGGTGGGAGGGGGCCATCGCGGGCCGGGTCCAAGCTTGTGAGGCTTTAGGGGCATTCGCCATTGTCTCAATTTTTTCTCTTTTTTTTTCGCCCAGGAGAAAGGTATGAGTGTGTGGTGGTAGTACGCGTATGTGGTATGTTTGATAGTTGCTTCGTAGGAAAGGCCAAAGAACACAAAGACAAAAGAATTCAGTTCTGAAGACTTCATCAAGACATAGTCCACTGCATACCGTAACATCGGGAAGGATGCTCCCGTGCCTCTAGCGCCACCAATTCCCCCTTCCTTCCCGTTGCATAAAACAAGACAACGGTTTCTACCAAGGAGGAAGGCGGATGTGACTCAGCTCCCCAGCTCACGCCCAATAATCACGACCACAAGCAGTTCTCCCTCTTAACTTCACCATTCACTTCAAAATGGCATCATCATTCTAGCCCTCCCAGCACAACCACCCTACGCTCCTCCCACCACCGCCACCACCACCAACTCGCACTAGTTAGTTAATTCCTGTAATTATCATTTGTTTTCTCTCTTCTCTCCTCTGACTTCGTGTCTTCCTTTCGCTTATCCCGAACTCCCCAATAGAGTTTACCCACCCCACTAGAGATGCTCTACCGCTAGGTATCCCTAGATGCATCGGCCCCACCAGACCGTGACTACAAACTCATCTCACCACCACTCATGAAGCTGCCAAAACTCATCCATCCCTGCAGTTGGAGACTCCATGCAACCACTTATTTCTCTTCCCACGCCATTTCCTGCCATGTAACTCCGATGTACCTCTAGTACCTATTCACCGGGTCGTCGCGCCCAACATACAAGGCATGTGAGAGTTGCGTGGAGAATCTGACGATTCCCATGCCTCAGCGACCGCGGTGCAACGTGATCCTAATGCACCTGCACACAATTCTTCCTACTTTTGTTTCTGTTTTTGTCTTTTTTTGGTTGCTGATCCATCCGAGCGGATGAGACCCCCTTGGAACGTGACAGCTTCGGATACAACGAAACCCCAAATCTAGCCGATTGTCCTGTTCGGTTGACGCACTTTCAATGTGGATCGGCTCTTGTACCGTTTGAGGTGCTGAAAAGGCCTAGATTCTTTCTTAGATAACCCAGTAGGTACGGAGTAGTCTCAGAAACTTTGATTCCAAGTGCAGTCCCATGAAATAGGTATCATTAGTCTCAACTTTGCCATCACAGATCGAGGAGCCAAATCAGATTGGTATCTTTCTTTGCAGATCTAGACCAGACACCTTTCAACCCAATTGTAACGAGCCCAAGCCTCATAGGTCTCCTGTGGCCCAGATTGTCCCGTGGACGTGGTGCAATGGGGCCTGGCTATGAAGCTAAATCTGACGCAATTGACCCTGATATATTACTCCATTTCTAGCGCGCCTCGTTATAGGGTGTTTCCTAATTATGCCATATGCTCAGCATCATGAAAACTCTTCATCATGCCAGAATCGAAATCACTCGTCAAGGTGGCAACAACCGGGTCATCCAGGGCATTGACCGATATCCTCACGGGCCATCGCCCTGCACGCGTGGAACGTCGGTTGTTTCCCCATCCTTGGGGTTACGAGATGGAAACTAAAGCTTCTCCTTTCCAGTTCGCAGGCACCCACTCAGTCCCATAGCACGTCATAAAGCCGTTCGTCCCCATCCTTGCACGTGCTGAGCTGGCGCAGGATTGCGAGTGGGGGAGTACCCTCATTCAAGCCTTGTCGCCTTCCCAAGAATCTTTTTCCCCATGCAGATAGCCCTGTCCTTGCTTCGGACCATCGGGGCTCGTCCGAGGTTCCAGCTGGGTCTTGAGAGATTAACTGATCGAAGGTTTGACCCGAAAGCTATCGCGGCGATGCAACCCCACGCCTCTATGGATGGCGTCGAGTATTCTTCTCGGTCTGGGCCGCATCCATTTGAAATCATGTACAGGGCCCCCCACTGATTTTTGAAGGGAATGGAAATCCCATTTCTAATAGAAATTCCTCTTGATTTCATTGGCTTTGTTCGGTCGGCAAGCTCGATGGCAACCATTGGCTAAATTCAGCCTCAATGCCGATCCTTACATGACGAAACATGGCGATACATTGACGAATGTGAGAGCACTGTGAATTTCCTAGGTTAGAGGAGCTGTCTTATGTCAACGCAGCACAGTCTCGCCTCGGTGAAGGGCCCAGCCTAGCGTCTACCCAGGCCTCGAGCTCATGGGAGGGAGGGCGCGGAAGTCTCGCCCAAGCTGCATGCAGATCTTCCCAGCTGAGTTGCCCTCTATCATGAAAGAGATTTAGTCATGGTGTGGTCCTGGGGGAGGCTGCATAGCGTTGCAGCGTGGGAACTTGGGTCTGGATTTCCCGGCGCCAGCCCTTCCCCAGTCGCCCCCCAATGCCCAAGCGGCCCTAGACACGCTCTCGTCTTACATCCAAGTTCTTCGAGTACCGGTACCTAGTTAACAAGGGGGTGTGGGTTTCCAAGAAAGCGACCACCCGTTCCGGGGAGATGGTACAGTCCAGTAATGACCGACCCACCACCTGCAGTGAGCACGCTTTATTTGTCTTGTCCCATCTTGGGGATTCAAGATTGCCTTGTGTGATTTGTGAATTCTTGCGTTCGCTTTCACTGCCGCCACGCGAGTGTTCTTGGCATCACACCTTCATCGGCTTCCGGCACGGATCCAAGACTTGAGGCTGTCCATGATTTGAAGGCGAAGAGCACGATTGCTTCATTGACAATTCGAATTACTTTTTCAACCTCGATGGCATTATTAAGGACCCACACCCTCTGGGAAGCTAGACAACCCATGTCAACAGGCCTAGTTCACAAAGCGATTGGAGTCTAGGCGAAGCCGATGTGTATCTCAATACCCAGTCATGTTTGGTTCGATGCGTCGCAAGTGTCCAGGACGTAGGACGTATCCGTCGATCAGCAGCAACTATTCAACCTAACCATCGGGTCCCATAATGCGACATAGCAAAGATGTTCTAGATGATGGCGTTCAAAGCCACGAATATGATGCCTTTGCGAAAACAACATGGATGTTGTTTACCGTATTTGTTAGCCGGGAGAGTCGATCTAGATCTGCCGCTACGTTAATGTGGCTGCCCTCCCTCTTGTGCCGATATTCCGAGCTCCCGTCTGGGCATCGACAGCCAAGGCAGCGCCGTCTATCCCCAAAGGTAACCTCGAAGCGGTATGCCATCGCGTGTTCAAACACGTGATGACCTGCAGGATAATTTTGTGCTGAAGGGAGTGACAGTGAGGATTTTGGGTTGAAATTAAGCTTCCCGACTGTCTCCACATGATTTATCTCGGCATGTCCCATTTCACGCGGCTTGCTGATGATGATGCTGTGGTGTTGTGAGGCGGTACGCTTGAGTAGCCTCTGGAAACAAGGTTGAGTGAGGCTGCGAAATTGAAAAAAAACGGTTGATTAAGCTTTTAAAATATCCAATCATTGTTCAGCCGTGCACTGGGTTTTCGGGGAGTTCACGGGGAGTCTGCGGGTGAAATGTGAACGCTCGGGGAGTTCCACGCCAGGGCGATATTTCGGGGAGAGGGCGGGGATGGGGCTGTCGCGGGTATGGTGGCGGTCAGGAAATACATGAGAAAGATGAGGAGATAGTTAACAGACAATTTAGCTGATAGTATCAATTGTCATTGCCATTGAGATTATTCTCTGTATTTCCTCCTCGAGATCCATATTTTTTTTGAGATGATCCAACTTCTCATGCTTGCTCTTGATGCATCCATGATCTCCTGAAACACCCATTCCCCGTCCTCGACTAAGTTACGAACGCTGCCCCCTACAAAAAGCCAGGCCAAACACCCAAACACCTCCAAATTAATCCGCTCACTCAATCCCAGGTCACGAAAACGCTTATTCAATATCGTACCAGGTTTTCGTAAATCTCTTCATTTTAGCAGAGGTATTCATTTCGCAGGTGCTCCTAAGTCAATCTTCACCAAGCAAAAAACGTCTTCATCTCAGCTGCCGCGTCGATACGCTGACGTGTTCTCGGAGTTCCACCACTCGAGAAAAGCACAAACAAGCCACGCGTCCCAACAACCGCCCACAGAATATGCGGGATGGTATGCCTATAGTTCGTCACGGAATCAAATATAATTATTAAATAACCAGTGGATGGAGATTGCCATAAAAGAAGACATAGGTTGCTATTATTAGGGCTGAGACTGATCCAAGAGAATGGAACTGAGACGGCCAGACGTTTTATCTACGGTGGATCAACCGGCGGCAAGATTTTCTTGGTGCTTAGGGTAGTATGTGCGCAATTGCTGGCTGCACGTATCTTGATGGATAGAAACGAGAAAATTGCTGGAATGTCGTGAATTTTCATCCGGTATTAGATTGAGATAATATTTGCGAAACTTTTGGAGTGATCTTTTTAAAAACGAAGAAAAGCGTTCTGACGAACGCACTTACAGCAGTGCGAAGCAACCTATTTCCTACGGTACAACAGCTAATGTTGGCAGGATACATAAATCATGCTGCAGATTCAACCTCATATATCTAGATTAGCAAACGAATGCAAATCAACTTTAGTCATTATGAAGAAACACATGGCCTTATTTTCTACCATAAAATAGAGATACACAGACAAGCTAGAGTCTGATGTCCCCCCTGCTGGAAAAACCCTTCCGCAGACCGCGCCACGATGCCGTCCGTGAAATACGCCACAGCGCCAACTTGAAAGGCGCTGGTAATTAATAGACAGAGGGAGGTGTAGACAATTGCCCCTCCTCTACACATGAGGTTGAACTTGATATTTGCTACGCGACACTTAGCTGAAACCGACTTCCATTGTGAAAACCCAATATATAGAATCTCACCCCCTACAAGATAGAGGCACCGTTCCTGGCTGCATCTTTGGGTCTTGGTAGACTCAAGTGCGACCTCGGCCTCGAGAAGAAATGCATGCAATTTGACACCTCATCTTGGCAAAATTATGGTATCTGTAGATATTCAACAGTGCCGGGCTTGGATTGTTTAACTCAGAAGCACTTTCGGATGATGAAATTTCTTGGTTGTGGTGATTCGAAATGATGTGCATTGCCTTCCGATGATTAACTAGAACCTCCTCCGCAGCAATCACAGGTAGGGCATTTTTAATTGAGAACAGTTCTGCATGTTACTGCTATGGGGCCTCAAAGAATATGAGCCACCTGGACTGATTTGTTAGCTCTATCCCAGCCATATTCACTACGTAGTTTTGGCAATGGGCCTACTTAATGTCAGACGGAACAGTAGCTAAGCCGTCGGCCCAACTATGATAATGTCGACCATGGTGATGTTAATACATTTCTCTCTACAACTCTTTGAAGCTGAGAGTAGATTATATCGTCGATTGTACGATACTTTTTTCTGATGCCTATTGTTTGATCGTACGTGACTCTGAGGCACAAACAAGCAAATTTGCTAGAATTTCATACAAGATTTGTGTTGATGAAGACGAAAAATTTGCGAAGATGTTCAGAAATTGACGTACTGAGGCAGCTGCTTCACAAAGCTTGATTAGAACAGATGTCATAGGATATGTGCGGCATCAGGTTGGGAGACGTGTTTATCTGTTTTCAATAGATTGAAGAGTTGGATAACATGTAGGTTAGACAAATTGCGCCACAAGGTTGCTGCTATCTGAGGCGCCAGTCATAGAGTCGTTTCTGAGTCAAAAGCATTTAACTATAAATGCCAACTTAAATATGTCCTTAAATTTTAGCCTAAGCATACCTGTAATTTTTCTATTTCTTGTTCCCCTCCCCCTCTGAAACCATGATATACCGGTATTGAGACTTGCTTGGCTGCGGATGCTACAATTCGACTTCAATCCATACATGCATTGGTTTCGTGAAGTTCGAAGGCGCGTCAGTGACGTTCTAGGCGCACTTTGATAGGTCTAGAAGGTGCAATTGCCTGAAGATCTTGGGCGGCTAACCAGTTATCAACATGTTGGGCCCCTCGTCTTCGAAATCGCGCATACTGTCTACTTGGTCACTAATTCTTCCTTCCCGTCAAAATCTAAACCTTGAAGCTGTCCCTCTACAATATATCCCACCTAATCAGCCACAATGCCGAAGCACCCAAAGTCATGGGTACTCAGCACATCGCAAGACTTCGGCCCCAACGGTAGTCTGCAGCTGGGTCAGCTGCTGACTGATCCGTACGATCCCAACAGAGCTGTCATCACCAAGAATCTTGCGTCCATCCCGGCTAGTACACTACGAGACAACCATATACACGA
Source organism: Mariannaea elegans (assembly GCA_930272665.1). NCBI lineage: Eukaryota > Fungi > Ascomycota > Sordariomycetes > Hypocreales > Nectriaceae > Mariannaea > Mariannaea elegans. Next base: position 128,969 of record CAKNEU010000085.1, read on the forward strand.
AGATGTCGACTTTTCTTCACTGAGAAGTGAACAAGTCTCGTTCCGCACTTGGCTTCGCTCCCACAACGAACTTATTCCGGCCGAGGGTGACATTGGATCTGCCAGAACCAATGATGCTTGGGCGCGATACAAGAGCAGCACTGTCGTGGTGCATATGTTCCCCCCGGACGATGCATATGCCGAGAAAGCCGTGGACGGGGGACGAACCGAGCACAGGGCGAAAGTCGCGTAGTGGGCCCTATATAAGAAGCTGTGGCTCGTCACTGGTTTGCGAATTCTCGCTGATGGCACAACCGTCGACTCATGGCGTGTAGAACGTGCGGGCCGTCACCTCTCTACGAGTGCTGACGCTTCTCAATTAAATGTCCCTCTCGAAGGGGGACTGCAAGCTCAGAGACAGCATACAGAAGCAGACGCTCTGAGAATTGGCGGTGCGTCGACATTCGTATATGCCTACAGGCTCCGCCGGGTCACCAAGTACCCATCAATTGGCACTTCCACGGTGAAGGCTTGGAACAAAGGCGAGATATATTCGGCGGGAGCCAAACGAGAAGAGGAAGATATTGGTGGCGATGAGCTGCAAGCTTCTGTTGACCTAGACACAGCCACAGGTGCCACATATCAAAATGATGCCGCCGAAGACGAACTTGAGGAGACTGTGACTCTCAATGAAGACCCATTTGAGGGAGATGGAACTAAGAAAGACATTTTGCTCGTTGATTAAGTCTGTAAGGAAGCATCTGATTTAGCTCACGGGTTATCACAACGTTGCCTAGGACTGGGATGTTTTAGACCTCTTTGCTAATAATTTTGTTTTTGTTTTCAAATGATGAGGAGGATGTGGTTATTTGGGCTATTATATACTTTATTCGCGAAAAAGCCAATCTACTATGCTACGCATCAACTTGTGAAGATTCAGTCTCATGTTGTCAGCACGAAGTTCCCTCACCTTTCGAAGTGCTTCTTTAATCCTAGACAACGGTCCTGTTTCGGTTGCGTTTTCTTCCACTCGAACCTCGAAGAACTCGGTCGGGTTCAGATATTAGTAGCCACCCGCACCCGTAGCCATCTCCAACAGGACTTCTCTCATGCCATCATAAGTTTTGAGTAGCGCACTATCTTCGTCATCGAGTTCTCTTCTTCCAAATTCTAATATCAGGGCAGCAATGCTCGCGGCAATTGGTGTTGCGACAGATGTGCCAGATTCTCATCCGTCCTTCCGAGCGCCGAGCATTGTGAACCTGATCGATATATAATGGCGAGCGCTACAATTTACCTGGATGAAGATAGGAAAACTAAGCTAAAGGAAGCTTCCGACTGGATCACATGGAAGGAGCTCTTTGAAGCAAAAGCTGTAGCTACGAACATCTGGAGATATATCGACCCAGGTATTCAGAACCCACCAGACTTCCTGACTGAACCCGAGCTTCCAAATGCAACCCCAACTGTCCGTACCCGTGCCTCATCTTCATCTACAACTACCACAGCTGCCGAGATCGATCACGATCGAAACCTCTATAAGGAGTTTAAAATAAAAGAACGTCGCTACATAACCCAGACTAAGGCCACAGCAGACCTAAAGAAATGGGTGCAAGCAACGGTTAATTACAATATCTATTGCAACAACTGCAGACCTTATGATAATCTTTGTTAATGGTTTCTTAACCTTCAGACCTCTTTTAGAGCGGATAAAAAGCTTGCAAGAGGTTAGGCTGCTATTTGACTTTGGAAATTCCTTATACCTACCTTAAAGGTTCTAAAGGATCTGAAGGAATAAGCAAATAACCTAGAGGACCTCTTTTTAGAATGTTAGCGCCTTAATGTTTCGGATACTTCTGATGTAAGCATATATATCACGGATCGTACACACTCCCATCACGTGCGATGGCACCCCACAAAAAACCAACCAACTACGGTAAAGTTCACTCCAGATCACTCGTAAACCCACGTAAACTTCCGGCAAAGTTCACTTAGTTCACTTGGTGAACCTCGTAAACCACCTTGTCACATCTTGGTATATAAACACACTTATTAGCATATTAAATAGAACCCTAGCTACCTTAGCTATTAATACAACTTAGTTATACTAATCTACTTTTGGCATATTATTAGATGTAATACCCTATACTATATTGCTAGAACCTCCTGATGGCCTATTCTCTCTGCTAATATAGAATTAGAACTATTTAATCTACATTAACCCTAGACCTAACTATTATATATTAATAGCTCTTATTTAGAAGGATACCCTATTACCTTTGTATAATATTAAATAATTATATCTTCTAAGGTAACTCTATTTACTACTTCTTCTTTAAAGAAAACCCCTATTAAAATACCTCCAGAGGATATAGCTATAATTAGCCTATCTAAAGATAAATATAAAAGTAATAATAATAAGATTTAATAAATTAAGAAACTCTAACGTTAGAATATCTAACTTAAAAGAATAATTAATAATATAATTACTATAATAAATAATAA